>CAMZMU010000074.1:50891068-51175499 GCA_947311845.1 Poa pratensis
TCCCCAATGCTGGCTCCACTCCTCCAGGCCGTTGCGCTCGTAAACGAAGGAGATGGCGTCGATGGCGTCGGCGTGGTGGACGAGGATCTTGACGATACGGTTGACGCCACGCGTGTCCATGTCCCTCTCGCTGCCGCCGCTGCCGCCGCAAGGACCCATCTTCGTCACCGGTGCCTGCGCAACAGTCGATCCAGTAGTTAGAAACTAATCAAGGACCTTCTTCAGCTAGCAAAATGGTAGCCTCTCACGCTAGTCGCCCCCTAACCACGTACCATTGATGAGCTCGATCGTGTTTGCTATGGAGTCTTCTTTTCGGTTCCAACTACCGTTTGGTACTAATTAATTGCGAAGGTATGTGTATATGCGTAGCGTAAGATGGCTTCTTATATAGAGGGATGATCGGCAATGGATACTTGCGAGCTTCCCTTTCTATATAGGGCCAAGTTGCTGCGAACGCGGTTGGTTGTTTGCGCGCCCGAGACATAAGTTTAGTGTCAACGCTAGGTAGACATTAGGCGCCAGCTTTTAAAACTAGATATAACCACCATATAGTTGTACTACTACTACGAAGGATTCAACGAGAGAATTTTTTAGTCCAACCGACTCACACAATGCCTAACATATTCATGAACCTGCTAGGTCGTGCCGACCTGAATGTTTGAATGTTGCAATATACTTATCTCTAATTAAGGGCATCTACAACACGACGCCCAAATATGTCGCACGCTAAAATGTGTTTTAGGCGCCGCGGCCGGCGATAGCATTTTCACGGACCCTAAAATGCAGGGAGCTGCTACCATACGCTGTTATTAGGTTGGGCACGCGCAGCAGCACAAATATCAAAAACATACAAATATAGAACAAAAAAGATCAAACACACCCAAAATAACAACAAATAGCTTAATTATTATGACAACACAAACAAATAGTTCACCATCAATACAACAGATAGTTAATCATCAAAACAAACAGTTCATCAAGTACTGTAGCTCTCAAATAAACGCACAAACATACAAATAGGTGAACACACAAACAACTCTATTTTGTTTTTGTTCCTTTTCAGGTTTGGAGGCTTGGCAGCAGCTTGTGTGCCTGAACATCAACAACAACCAGAATACTAGTTTCACATCACTGGAACCCATCACGAAGATAATTTCTCTATAAGTACTGGATCTGCCTTCCAGTGACATTCTGGGACGTGATACTGTTCTTCAAATTTCTGAATTGGCGCAGCTTGACATCAAAGGAAATACAGTTGCTGACAAGGATGCCTTCAGAACTGTCGTGATGACACTTGTTCCTTCTCTGAAATGGCTTGATGGCGCATGTGTCATTAGCTGAATGCTTTGGTTAAAGCAAACGTTGGTACACTTTTCTTCAGAGCTAGCGGCCATCAATTTGCTTCATATGTATTGCAACATTTTTATGCAAATCAAAGCCAAGAACATGATGTTGCAGATATTTTTTCCTTGTAATGATATTTTTGTTACTACTGACGACTACTTCCAGACTTGAAGCACATGGCATTTGCAGTTGCCTGAACCTTCACAGCAAAGTTCAGGACTGAAAATCAACAAAACCAAAAAACCTCGGCAAAACAAACTAACACTGTGATCATTTATGCGTTTGAATTTGGCTGATGCTTTCATAGATACGACATCAGTTACTACCCCACACCAAATATAATGTACAAAATCATGTTGATTGAAGATCTCACAGCTAGTGAAAAGTAGCAGTACCGCATTATATGGAAATGAAATATGACATATCCAAAGGTAATATCCAGTATGACAGAATCGATTACAAATAAAGTCACAATAAGAAGGTTTCAGGCACATATTTATCTAAGCTATATATATAGCTCAAGAAAGACAATGAAAATCAGAACTATCAATTTCACTTGTCCAAGGAGAGCAGGGACATCTGCTCTTCAATAAAGCAATCAACATGGCACGATGAACGGCAAGACGCCGGTATCAGGACGAGCCCGAGGCCCCGCTGTTCCATTGGAGACGAGGAAGAATGGCGCGCACTTCGGTACTCCACTGCGTCCTGAAGGATTATGTTCCCTTGCTTGTCGATGCAGTGAAACAGCCCAAGGAAATAGCGGCCATCGTTCACCCCGACGAGCATCCTGCGATAAAGCAGCCTCTGCAGCTTTGCAACATGCTGGGAGCCGCGGCTAGTGGCATCCGCAGATGCACTCGAGTTGTTGATATAAGTATCTTCAGGGCCTAAGATGTTTTGACCCTCAGACGGTCCTTCCATTATGCCAGCGACGACTCCCTCTGCTACGAGATGCATTCCAGAATCAATATCAGGTAACAGAAAATAGGAGAGTGTATTGCAGTCTATACCAACTGGCATCAAGTTATGCATACAAAGTTCTTTCTTGGCAACTTGTCAAAGAACAGATGAACATAGAGACGAAAACATTCTGCCAAAAACCATGGCAACACTTTGACACGAGAATATGCTGTCCCATAAGTGAAATGATTCAGTATATTTTGCCATCCTCTACAACTGCTACTATGAGTGGTGTCACCAAAAACAAATTGCCAATACTATGTACAAAAGCGCCCATGCTGATTGTGGAGTTGTAGAGCATGGTTCAAGAAATAAGAAACCGCAGGTTTATACCCTATGGGTTGGCCAAGACGTTTTACAGGGTATCAGAGTTAGCTGTTTGAACAAGTTCAGAATGCAATTACCCATCAGTATATATCATAGCGCCGCAAAGAAACACAGTTCGGCAGCCACGAATCAACCTAGAATTTGCTACAATACACCTGCTTAGGAACACCCTTAAGAACATCAAAGCGACAACTATCCACGAATCAGTGCGTGCCCAAAATTTCGAGGTGCGTGTAACGCCTTAAAACCTAGTCCAGCGTGCGTTCCTACAGAATAATCGCTCCCTCGTCGGCTCCTCCCGCCGGCCGCCGCGCCGTGGTCGGTAGGGAAGGGAGGGCGAGAGCGAGATTGACGCTGTTTCGCGCGAGAAAACCTTAGGTTGGGAGGTGAGATGAGAAGGCCTGACCTGAGAAGCGGGACGATGGGCGGGCGGGGAAGGACGCCGGAGTCGAGGGAGGCAGCGAGCGGCGGCGGATGGAAGAAGCACGGCGGATCACAGGAGGATCGGGAGGGAAGACGCCGATACGGGCCTGGGCCTTGTGGGCTGGGCTAAATCGATTTTCGGAGCCCAGTCGATGCAGCTCGATGCAGTAAGTGAAGTGGTTGTAAAAAACAAAATGTAAAACAGTGTCAGCACTTCCTCTCCGACAATGGCGACTGCCGCCGGTCCCGACGATGGCGTGCTCTTAGACGGAAGGCTCGAGATGGGCTCGGTTTAAATTCACCCGGCACGTTGTGAGGGAACGACTGACCGATACATATGGTGGATGTTGCTCATGCGGCAACTCTCAGCTTGTATTGTCGTCGGTGGAGTTGTATTGTCCTCCCAAACAACTAGGTGAGCTAGCTATCCAAATGTACCCTTGAACTTCGCTAGCCGAGCACCTTCCTACTCTCCTTCCTCTTCAGAGCACCTTCCTACTCTCTTCGAAGCACCTCTCCTTCTTCTGGATGTGTCATACATGCGTCCTCTCAGGCGGCAACAGTAAGCATCCCATAACCCCTCTTGTGAGGGCTAATGATCGCTCTGCCCCATGATAAGATATGGACCACTATCACGTCGAGATGTGGAGAGAATGACAAGAAGAAATCCAATACTACACTTGTAGATGTAGAGTGTCATATTTCAGATGAGAAGAGATCCCCTTTTCTACCTTTTCAAAATTGATTCGGGTAGGGGTTTACTGCATGATAGCATCCACACGATTGTGGGTGAACAAGAGGCAATGTTCCTTCAGTTTGCTGGTCACAAAAATAAGTTTAGAGTGATGAATGATGATGAAGACATCACCTCAAAACGTCATTCCGAAGACTCAAGTGTCTTGTTTGTAAAGATGGGGGGCTTTGGATGAAAGATATAGATGGTGTGGTTCAGGAACAAGTTTCTTCTTTGGTTATTCCTCATGACAAGACGATGGTGATGATGGTCCAATAAACCGAACTATCTTCTCTCCAAGTGATATGTTGGCCCATTTTGCCACCATGGACATGATGGACAAGATTTTGGAGAATTCCCTTGCTCATGCCCGAGGCTTCAATAAAATCAACCTTGCCTTGAAGGCAAAGAAGATTCAAGTGAGAGAAGAGAAAACGAAGAAAAAAAAGATGTGGAGGAACCAAGTGGGCCTCAAAGATTCAAAGTATGTTTTCAATGAACATATGGCCCTTACTTTGAGAAGCTTTTACGGCAAAATGAAATTTGAGCCTAGTATCTCAAGAGATAGTGCAAGAATCTCAAACCCCCTTTATGGTGTGAGGAAGTTCTACCATTGTGGAGATAACTCTTATTTCATCGCGTAGTGACGTTTGAGAATAGAGAAGAGAATGAAAGCAAGTTTTGTTTAAAAATAAATATGTTTATTTTCCTAAGAAGACCAACTTAATCCGATTACATTGCCTATTCACCTCCTCCGGTCGACCTCTTTGATCTTTTCAAGCATAGTGGATGTGGGTGTGAAGACCATGGATACGTCGAGCATCTCCTCCTCGACCGATAGTGGTACGCATATGTGGGGAGAGGTGGACCTAGATGAGCTCCTAACATGTGGGGCACCCCGTGTGTGACACATCCACGTAGACATTGACTAGCGGCCCAAGCATCGGTTTCTCCGCCGAACCTTCCCAAATCGGCAGTTTGGTTGGCATGAAAAAAATCTGAAGCTTCTGGTCGCCCGAAACCCTAGCCCAAACCCGAAACCCTAGCCGCGATCATGCGATTTTACACAATTAGCCTTCAAACAAGATCTAGACCAAATATCAGACGGCTAGAATTGCAAGATCAAAATCTAGAGCAAAGATCAATTGGCCTAGAAATGACGAGATCAAATACCCAACAGTCTTGATTCTTGCGATTTTACACAATTAGCCTTCTCTCTGCCTGAGAAAGAAAAAAAAAGCTCAAACCTAACCTCTCCTCAATGGACGACGGCGACGGCGGCCTGAGCTTCGACTTCGAGGGCGGGCTCGACCCGGGCCCGGCGGCGGGCGGGCTGGCGCCGTCCTCGGGCGACCCCGGCGCGATAGGCGGAGGAGCGGACGGGGGCGGGCACGGGGGGCGGGGCCGCGGGCGCGGCAGCTACCGGCAGACGGTGTGCCGGCACTGGCTGCGGGGGCTGTGCATGAAGGGCGACGCGTGCGGGTTCCTGCACCAGTTCGACAAGGCGCGCATGCCGGTGTGCCGCTTCTTCCGCGACTTCGGCGAGTGCCGCGAGCCCGACTGCGCCTACAAGCACTCCTACGACGACGTCAAGGAGTGCAACATGTGAGATCCCCGATCCCCACAAGCTAAATTCTGCAGTTGGTCGGGAACTATGTAGTTGATTTCTGTCAGCCTGATGGGTTGGTTCTAGCTATTGGAGATGTCTGGCCGATCAATTTGGTCGAATTAACGATTACGATTGGTTAACTTGGGTGCCCATTGCCTTCGGTGATTGGGTAATTCAGGCCTTGAGGTTGCTCTGTTCATAGCCCCCTGGATTTAGTCCCAGTCTTCGATTGTTATCTTGTAGTTCAATTCAGTTTAGGGAAATTTGGTGACTAGAAGTTTTTTAATTGCGGCCAATTGAATCTAACTAACATAAATGTTGTGGAATGCATTGTACCTGACAGTTTGTTGCAACACAAAATGACAGTATTGCCTGTAGAGAATGGTATGATGCAACATGCAAGGTGCTAATGCAGATGCACTGTGGCGCTAATGAGCTGGGTTTTTTTGTGTAGTCATGTACTGTTAAAGTGCAAAATTGTCTAACTATAGGCATTCTTCCTATCTGACGTGTGTATCTCATGGTGGTTTGCAGGTACAAGATGGGATTTTGCCCTAATGGCCCAAACTGCCGGTACAAGCATGTCAAGCTACCTGGACCTCCACCTCCTGTCGAGGAAGTTGTCGCAAAGATTTTGCAGATGCGCTCTTTCAGCAATTTCAACAAGTTTAATCAGAACAGGAACAATAACTATAATCAGCAGGGGGAGAGGCCTCGACCTCCGCAAGGTTCAGGACCTAACCAGAATTCAGCGGAAAATGCTACTGCTGCAACAATGCAAACAGCTCCTGCACAACAACCTCCAACAATGAATCAACAGCCCCGCAGAAGCAGCAGCTTCTGCAGCAAAAGCCAAATACAAATGAGCAGGTTCAAGGTGTTCCAAGTGGCACGTCCAATCAAACCACCAGACCTGCACCACCCCTTCCACAAGGGTCATCTAGGTGTGTGTGGAGTTTCTAGTTAATCTTGTAAAGCTTTAACTATACTCTGCGAAAACATATACATAGTTTAGATACCATAGCATATATCATGTTGTTATATGTTCCGACATTTGATAATAAGGTGTACTTGTTTGTCATATGGAATACATACGATAATTGACATATGGAATGTACAGTTTACAATAACTCAAATGTATATCTTTTTGATTTATTTTGAGTATTTTCTTGGCAACAGCATTATTTGACGAAATATTGTCTATTAGCTAGTCTTTTCTTTCTCTGGACGATGTTAAAATATGTAAGGAGCCAACATTTCATGCAATTATGATATTATAACTGTGAAGCCATACATTCTTGTTATTCAATAAATATACCTTAAAATAATATGTTTTATGAACCTAACAAGAGCCAATCCAAATGTGCATCTACGATTGAATTTAGAGTTATTTTGCTCCGTGAATAACAATACTACAGGTTGACTTTATACTATTTGATGATGTGGGCCATAGTCAATTTTCGATTTTTGATATACATATCTTATGGATTGATGATTTCAGAATTCATTATCTGATTTTTTGTTATGGTCAAGGGCTAACCTGTATTTTTCATCTCCATCACCTACATCAGAATTTAACTTCTGCTAGAAGTTATGTTTGTTGTTTCATGTTATGAGGTGTCTTCTGATGTTACAGCGGTTCTCTAATCAGTCTTGGGTTGGTAAATCTGAAAAATCAGGTACTTCATTGTTAAGAGTTGCAATCGGGAGAACCTGGAAATATCGGTTCAGCAGGGCATCTGGGCTACTCAAAGGAGCAATGAGGCTAAACTAAATGAAGCTTTTGAATCCATGGAGAATGTTATATTGATATTCTCAATCAATAGAACCCGTAATTTCCAGGTAAGTCTTTGTTAGTACTTACTATGCTATTTTTTTCATCAATGAAGTAATTGTTGAGAATACTTCATTGAATTCAGTTGATAAGAGATACATATTTAGCTCTAATTGTGTTATGCTTTTTAAGGGCTGTGCAAAGATGACTTCTAGGATCGGTGGCTACATTGGTGGTGGAAATTGGAAATCTGCTAATGGAACAGCACATTATGGTCGGAACTTCTCTTTACAGTGGCTGAAGGTACATGTTTTCTTATCCATTATTTGTTTGTTTTTGCTATCATCCATTTTTGTAGGTTGGTCCTCTTGAGGACCTTGGAGCTTACAAGTGCAATATATAGTAATGTAGTACTAGTAACACCATGGCACATGGAAATATTTGATGTCTTTTAACTTTTGTCTGTCTTTTACCATCTTGATGTGTCTGTTTACAACAATTTTTGTACTGCAGCTTTGTGAATTGTCATTTCAAAAAACTCATCATCTTCGCAATCCATACAATGACAATCTTCCTGTTAAGGTACATCAGATCACCTTGTCCTTAAATGTGCGTTGGCCCTTGGCATTTTCAAAGAATCTTTTATTCCTGATTCGCCTTTTGAATGTTACAGATCAGTCGAGATTGCCAAGAATTAGAACCTTCCATTGGTGAACATTTGGCTTCTCTGCTTTATCTGGAGCCAGACAGCGAACTTACGGTAGGCCATGCATTTCTTGCTTATTAGTCATGTTGGCACTTGGCACTGCCATTTGCTTGTTTCTTACTGGTGGGCATGTCACCTAAAACAATCACAAGTACCAATGTTCCATTGTGGGATACAAATTCTTTGTGTTGAGCTAGGATTACTGCTCAGTGCTCACGGACGTGGTTAAAACTGCAGAAGTACCATCCACCACTATGTATCACCAATTGATCTAGTCAAATTCACGTGTATACCTTAAACATTTTCATTCAGCGCTTAGAGATACACTGATGTTCTATTATTTACCAGTTAGATTCTTAAATCATGGAGGAACCGGTAACCACATATTAATATGATAATATCTGCACTAGTGAACATATTAGCTTTTAGTTCACATATAAGATTTTAGTTGACATGATGATTTTGGAAGGAGGTGGAATATACCACCATCATTTAAAATATTTCTTTACAGGACGGACTAGGAATACATAATGTTAGAGAAAGGTAATAAATTTGGAGTTTTGAAATAAACTTAAAATTTAATATCAACGTGTTGCAAAAAAAATCAGATTGCGGTGCACAACTCCACTATTTTGTGGTGATCGCTACTATTTTTGCTTTTCTTTTACCAAGTGAATAATTGTGTATGATATAAATATAATGAAAGCTGGCTGGCTCCTTTGCTAAAGGGTCTGACCCCACTTTTTTATATGCGTGTTTCAACATTTTGGCAATCACGTGTTGCATTTCCCTTTATTTTTTATTGTTTGAGGTGACGTCATGTACACTGGCTGATATTTGAACATGGGTTTTCTAGGCTATGCTAGTTACAGCAGAGGCCAAGAGAGAAGAGGAGAAGGCAAAGGGGGTTAGTGCTGATGACGCAGCTGACAATCAAGATATTGTGCTGTATGATGAGAATGAAGAAGATGAAGAGGAGGAAAGCGAGGAGGAAGAAGATAACAATGGCCAAGAATCTCAAGGAAGGGGAAGGGCGAACAGAATGATGTGGCCACCTCAAATGCCGATGCAACGCGGCGTTGGACCGATGATGGGAGTGCGTGGCTTCCCTCCCAACATGATGGGTGACGGTTTTGGCTTCGGCGGCGGCTTTGGCATGCCTGATCCTTTTGGCATGCCACGTGGTTTCCCACCGTTTGGCGGCCCAAGGTTCCCTGGCGACTTCCCAAGAGGCCCTATGCCTGGCATGGGCTTCCCTGGAAGGCCTCCCTTCCCCATGGGCCTTGATATGATGATGGGCCCTGGCCGTGGACCGCTCATGGGAGGCATGGGAATGGGCGGGCCTGGGCGGCCAAACCGTCCCATTGGCATGGCTCCCTTCATGCCGCCGCCACCTCCCCGCCCCGTGAAACGGGACCAGAGAAGGCCAGGCGGCGACAGGTATGAGACAGGGTCGGAGCAGGGAAGCAGGGGCCAAGACAACAATGCTGGAAACTCTGGAGCGGATGGAGCCAGGTCCCAATCTGGGGACAGGTATGGCAGGAGCGCCTTCCGAGACGACGACAGCGAGAGCGACGAGGAAGCGGCACCGAGGCGATCAAGGAAACGATAGAGCAAGCAATATGCATGAGCGCCTTTCATCCATGGAGATTATTATGTCTCCTCTCTGCTTGAGACTAGGCAATCACCTGTGGAAACTGAAAACCGAGTTGGAACAGGCACAGTAGATGCTATCTCTCATTTTTGTTTACTCAGATTAGAACCAGATGGTGTCATCAGACTCTGGTTGCCTGGTAGTCGTGTTGTGGTCATTAGAGTTATATACTTATGCGGCAAGACATGTGCACATTTTGTGGCAGGTTGAGATTAGTCACTTGATCATGTGGTTTATACCGGTTAGGATTCATGTGACAACGCAGTGTTAAGAACATCCTGCTGTGTTATTGTCTGTGCTTTCGGGAATATATGACATGATTAAGTTTGATCTATTATACTATTGTTTTGGCAATCGATGATTTTTTAGAAGATGCGCATAATAATTAAAGCTCGGTCGAAATTTCTTTCACTACCTTTATGTGCTTTACTTACATTATCATGTGCCTGTTCTTGATTGTTTCTATCTACCAGAATCTGGGAGATCTAATCGCAAAAAAAGGGGAGATCTTTGCATACGTCGATGTGCAATGTAGGGCCATAGATTTAAGTAGCGTGGCGCCGCAAAGTAAAACATGGTTTCAAGAAATAGGTTAAACCAGGAGACCGAAAGCGACTGGATAGGGTTGCTGTCCGGAAGCGGCGACACAGGCGACCGCGACCGTCGAGGTTTCCGCCGGCGTCATCTGCTGCTCCCCTCCGCCTCCGGCTGCCGTTTCGGCGCCGCGAAACAGGGGGGAGCCTCGGCTCCGTCGTGTGTGTAGATTAGGACCTAGCTAGGTGTGTGTACCCGGTGGCGCCTCTGTTGACGGCGGCGGTGGCGCCAGGTAGGGTTATGTCATCCTCCTCTTCCCGTTTCGGCGTCTCGCTGGGGAGGCTGTGGAGTTTCTGTCGGGCACGTCCTTTGTCTGCGCTTCTCCGTCCGGCCGTGGTGGCGAGGGGAGGAGCGGGTGGGGGTCGTTGCTCCGTTTTGTTGCAGGTGGTTTGGTGGTCTCCTTCTTCGCTTCTGCTCTGGCTGGCCATGGTGGCGTGCGGAGCAGCGCTGGAAGGTGGTGCAGGGTTCGTGGTGGTGGACCTGGGCGGAGCGGCGCCGGCTGGAAGGTGGGTGGTTCTGGGGAGCTCGCGCTGTGGCTGTGCGCGTTCATCGAGTCCAAGCTCCGGCGCGTGGCGGCGGACGGCTCATGCGGCCAACTACAACTTGTGGCGGCGTTCTCTCTCCGGCGGATCGAGGTACCGCGGCGCCGGCGAAGCCTAGGCTCTTGGGAGAAGTCTTGGGACCCGATTGTGTTTCCTCCAGGATGCTCGGGGTTCTCTGTGCAATTTTCGGGGTCCTTGTGTAATTTTCTTTTCTTTGCTGGACTTTCTTGTAATTGTGCTGAGTTTCCTAATATATGGATCGGGTCCTTCCTAAAAAAAAAGTAAAACATGGTTTCACATCCCAAATCGCACCTGCTTTGACGTTTTGTGAGTGCCGTATGACTTCAGGAACTTACTGTAGTAGCTCAACTATCGATGTACCGGATGATCCGAAGGGTGATATCTCGGGACCACGTGTCTTTCGGGTTAATCTTGTGTATGTTGAAAATGAATTTCACCGGGAATAATATAGATTCTTGACTCGTGTGGACTATGTATAAGAAAAACCAAGTGCAATCGTTTTGACTTAGGAGGGTAGTTGTACCCTCAGCCAACAGAGTTCAAACTCCAGGTTTAACGTTGGTGTTTCTCATTTAGGCGGAATATTCTTCTAGTGGGAGGCGACGTTCCCGTCGACAGCGAGTCGCCCGTGGTGACTTCGTCAATCTCAAGACACAACCGCCGGCTCAGTCTTTCGAAGATGCTCATAGGGGTAGGGTGTGCATGTGTGCATTCATAGGGGTGAGTGTATGCGCGTGTATGTGAGCGTCTGCGTTGTACTGTGTTTCAAAAAAAACCAAGTGCAATCGTTTTGTTTTTCAGCTAGGCAATCGTTTTCTCTTAATACTCCGTAAGACATTGAGACAGTCCAGTCCAGGCCCAGCTCAACACACAGAACAGTTGGCTGATCGTACTCCGCTATATATGCGACCACCTCTGAGAATCATGCTTCGTGGCCGTGGCAGACAGAGACACAGAGTTAGGCGCCTTTTTTTATTTCAAGATTTATTATTTCTATAGTTCTTACTGTTACATCGAGCGCTATAAAAAGCGCCTTATCTGCTCATTCTTGATGAAACGAAGATTTTAAACTGAGCTGCGAACATTTAGGTCATCGACGAAGGGAAGAAATCCGGTCCCGATCAGACCCTCGATCCAAGAAAATATGCCATGGCCAGGCCAAATAGTCAAGTTGACAATGCAGGCTGGCCGCCAAGGGCATCACACCGCACACACACAACAGTGATGCTAGAGATGGCCATGCCCTGCACGCTGCCATCTCTGGCGCTCTCTCTCTCGCCTTTACCTGTCTACGTGCGTGTACAGTAGTGCTGTATCACAGAAAAAGATGAAGAAAACGGAGAGAATTGAGTGCGTGTGAACGTGGTAGTATGATAAGTATTTATCTGTTCTTTACCGTTTATGTAGCAACAGTTGGATAAGCATAAAGTGTATTTCCTTGAGGTATGGAGCAACAGTTGCATTTGAACTGTTCCTTCACATGCACGAGCCGGCTGAACGTGGAAAACCATCGACACGTCATCACGGCTGTGCATGCCGATCAGTGCAGCACCGGCCACCATCTGCAGTGACCATGCATGCTGGCCGAGCTTAGCTAGCATGCATGCCGAGTTGCAGCAGCTGAGACCACACCTAGCGCAAAGCCAAACCTGACGCGTGATCTGCGTGTTCTGGACATTTGAGAACGCGCCACGGAAAGCGAAGCTCGGGAGAAAGAAAATTGTTGATCGTGTGCACGCACGCACGCATGCAGCAGCAGCAGGTCAATGCTGAGAAATCAGAGTCGATACTGGTGTCAGTATCAGGGACAAATTAGGACGACGGGCTCCATAATTCAGTCCCCAATTGGAGACCTTTGCTGGCCTGGTTGCGGAAGCCGGGACTCATTCTTCTCAACCCTCTTTTGACTCTCGCGTACTCCTCCTCCCAGTGCGCATGCGTGTGGTGTGTGTGCGTGTGGTGGGTGTGCGTGTGTGTCATCAGATACTACAACTTGTATACTTAGAGAGGCCTAAAAAAAAAACCCTCTTTTGACTCTCGCGTACTCCTCCTCCCAGTGCGCATGCGTGCGTGCGTGTCCAGCAGGCAAACCGATATACATCCATCTGGGAAAAAAGAGGAAGATGATACTGACTACTTCCCATTAGCCGTTTTTAGGATATGATCTTGGCAATTTTTTTTTTTTTTTTGAGGAAAAGGACCCGATCCATATAATCAGCATACTCAGTACAAATTACACAGAAGTCCAAGAACTAAAAGAAATTACAGAAAGGACCCTGCAATTTGCACAAAGCACCCCGAGCATCCTGGAAGAAACACGATCAGGTCCACCGCCGGCTCTCCCGAGAAACCTAGCTGACGACGGCGCCGCCGTACCGCTCACCGCCGGAGAAGAGGAGCCACCACCTGAAGTAGACGACCGCAAGAACCTTCCGCTGCCCCGCGGCGGAATCTGGGCACGATGAACGAGTACGGCCCAAGCTCCGAACCTCCAGCTCCACCCAGCTCCCCACCGACGCCGCGCCGACCAGGCCAGCCCGCACCGCACCATCTCCGGCCTCTGCACCCCACATCACCACGACTAGCCGGAACAGAGGCAGACGAAGAAACCAACCACTCGCACCTGCACCAAAACCGAAACGACGACCACCGCCAGCTCCCCTCCTCGCCTCCACGGCCGGCCAGAGGAGCACGGACAGATGGCCGCGCCCGACGCAACAACTCCATACCTCTCCGACGACGAGGCCGGGACGGGAAGAGGTGGAGGACAAAGACCCAAACAGCGCCATCGCCGCCGTCAACGAAGACCCTCGCGGGTACACACACCTAGCTAACCTAGTATCTAACAACTCACACGTCGGAGCCAAGGCTCCCCCCCCCCACCTCGCGGCACCGGAGCGGCGGCCGGAGGCGGAGGGGAGCAGCAGATCCGCCGGCGAGGCCCTCGCCGGAAACGGTCGCCTTTTTCCGCCGCTCCCGTACAGTACCTTATCCTCTCCCGAGCGACCTCTTTAATTTACTTATTTTTAAATTCCAATTCCAACATCCAAACACAGTGTAAGACTTTAGGGAGTTCCCCGTACATGATTAAGATATGGGAATGTGTCCCGCTTTATTAATCATAGGCAAGACGCTTATTTGTATGTTTCTTCATGCCAGTTCCTCGCCCAACCTGAATATCCGTTTAGTACCGGTGCACACTGGGTTGCAAAATATTGCCACTTAGCTTACGTTGGCTTGTTTGGTAATCAGGATGTAAGCATATAGAGGAACTGTCCTATGACTATCGACAAAAGTTATTACGTGGCGACGGCTGCCCTCTATCATCCATTGCTTAGTAGCTTATCTTCAGAAGCTCGTAAAATGGTGATCACTTAGCAACTCACTAGTCAGCGAAATGGATGATTCAGTTTCGCATCTCTAGAGATCTCGGCCGTGTTCGTTCAAATGCTTAATCATTTCTCTGCACCCAAATCCAACTCGCCCGCCCGCCAGTGCGAGCTTGCTCACGACGCCCATCGATCGCGATAAGAGCGAGCGGTGACGACGACATGACTTGATCGCATATGATAATAACCAGATAAATGGGGTTAGCTTTGGACGACAGGCTGCATGTCTGCTTCCTGGAGAGTGGCATCAGCGAGACACAGGGACAGACAGGCCACGCAATATAATGCAACGCCTCCTGCATACACTAGTATATTGCGTTCTTTTGCTCATGGCCTTTTCTCTTTAGCGGCATGAGGTTCCCATAATTAAAAGCTCCACGGGGAACACTGATTCCCTCCTAATCATCAACGGCGCCACTCTCTTTGTTGTGTGCTCTCCTCTGGCTAGACCGCGCTTCAATACTAAACTATTTCCTCCATTCCACCATAAAAAGATGTTTTACTTGTTTCATATGTTTTTAGGCTTAGACTAAAAATATTGAACACATAAAAATGTCCAGATATATGTGCATGCCTGTGAACGTGAAAAAGGTATAAAACATCTTTTTTTTCTGATTTATTTGGTCAAATTTACAATGTTTGATTTCAACTAACCTCAGAACACAAAGCACTCCATCTAGCTTTATAAGTCACTCGCGTACGGCGTATCCCTAGTTTGTGAATTTGACCAATATAATATATTTTTTTTAAAGCAAAAATTATACCATTAGTAAATATAACATCTAAATTTTATAATGATATGTGTTTCATAATATATTTCTTGTATTGTTTTGGTTAAATTCGCAACATAGGGATACGGGAGTGATTTATAAACCTAAACGGAGGGAGTAGCTTATATTTGCATATATGATGCACCTAGGACCTTGGTGTTTAATTATCATCACAAGGATGTTGGGCCCACCTGATGCATGTGTGTGTAAATATTAATTAGCCCACTGTCTTTGTCATTGATGTGCTTTGTATTGTTTGCTGCTGGTTTTTGGTCTTGTCTTGTTGTTAGAGCATCTCCAACCGGAGGCCCCAAACTCACCCCAAACGTTCGGGCGGACAGCCCGGACAGGGTTTGGGCTAAAAACCACACCCAAAGGAGGCCCTCAAAGCCACCCCAAACGTCCAGGCTGTCCGGCACACCCCAAACCTAGCCCATATGTGGGGAGGGTTTGTGGGCATCCGGACGCACCCGGACAGGCCGCCACGTCGGACGCGGCCCAACATGACCCCACATATATCCGAAAATTCCCCACCCCGGTCGGAACCCTAACTTTCACTCTCCTCCGATCCCCTTTCCACTCCACTCCATTTCCACTCTTCTCTGTCCCAATGGCTGGCTCCGGCAGCGAATCCGCCATCGAGCTGTACTGGCATGCGTTCGCGGAGGCGGAGGAGGAGATTGGGAGCTGCCCCGGGCCGGATGTCGCCGCGCCGTCTTCGGCGGCTCTGTGCAACGCCGTCGCTGGCAGTTCCGCCGCCGCCGCCGCCGCCGCGGCGTCCAACCCGGCAACGGCGGTGCTTCCGCAGGTTCGCCTCCCAATCTCCTCCTCTGCCTCCGGTTGGAATGCTCACATTTTAGATAGGAGTAGAATGATTAGGAATTTGATGTCCGATGTACTTCGTAGGCCATTCCTAGAGGTCCGGCGTACACCGTCGGCGATGATAAGCTGTTGTGCAATGCGTGGTTGTCCACCCCGGAGGATCCTGTGACCGGAACACTCCACCGTGCTACGTTTTGGGGCCGGATCGGTCAAGTTTTCAATGCAAATTCGGAATTTGTCCGCGATGAGGGCTCCCTACGCCAAAGATGGCAAATCATAGTGGCAGAAGTGAACAAGTTCGCCTGATGCTTTGCCCAAATGGGTTCCGTAAGTTTTTGTTGTCAAATTTTCTACAATGTTGGATCCAATTCTCAAATGATTTAGCACCGATTTATGGAGTACCTATTTCATTTTCATAGATAGACGATGCCGTCCTACTGTACAACGCGCTTGGGGGGAAGCCGGAGACGACGGAGTGGAAGTTCGGCCATTGTTGGGAAGCGCTAAAGGATAGCCCGTTCGTGGACTACACGCCGGATGAGGAGAGGAGGGACATGATCTGCCGAGTGGAGAGCCAAGCTCGGCAAAGGGACCGCGAAGCACGGGAACGTGTAGAAGCCGCCACTCACGCACGGAACCGTGTTGACACCGTCGCTCGAGAACGCGAAGCTCAACGTGCGGAGGCCGCCGCTCACGACCGGGAAGCTCAACGTGAAGCCTTCGCCGCTCACAACCAGGAGCTGGAACGTGAACCCGGGGTTCGCCGTGCCCGTCGCCATCGCGAAAGGCAACGACTTGACGCATTGGAGGCCGGCCGGATCTTCCATGGTCTGTGCAAGTGCGTAGATGAATCCTTCTGGCATTTTACTGAACATGTACATTACTGTACTCATATTTGTCCGATTTTGTGAATAACCATAGACCGCATGTATACCAATCCTTTTGGGGTGAGGAGGGGATGGACTCGTATCGTGGTAGAGATGGATTGTCAACTAATCTTCAAAGCCTGGGACAATGGAAGATACAGTCATACAGAGGTCGGCTATTGATCCAGTCGTATAGGAGATGAAAGCTACTGTCTCCGATTTTGAGGGTTTTAAGTTTTGTTTTGTTACGAGGAAAGCTAATAAAGTGGCACAGGCTTGTGCTCGCGTGGCTATCTCTATTAGTTCAGCAGATAACCTTTATAAATTTATCATTGATTTCTGATTAAGCATGTTCAATCAGATATTTTGTCGTCAATTCAACAAAGCCTGCCGACGAAGCTTAAAAAAAAGACGCATGTGCAGCGAAAATGACGACGTTGTAATATTTTACATACCTTCCTATTTGATGACTAATGTATGTCGTTGATTGTCTTACTCCAAAACTGACTGCACCGTGAGAGAAGGTTAAATTTAGTGGTGTTACGGTACATTTCTTATAATGGTTTTCGTTTTAGCAGGAAAATTACCTATATAGTATGTACTAGTATGTTAACTAACATAAAGGATTGAAGTTTACTAGCAGGTAATGATGAGTGCAAGAACCACTAAGGTCATCTAACCCAATTAACGAATCTGCTAGTACCTAATCTAGCCCTATTTCAGGGCATTACTCATAGTACTCAATTCTAATGATGTTATCTACACCTAATCACACAATCTCTTTTTAGTATTCTGATTCATCCACAGTGGAAAGGGTGGCCCTAATTGTAGGGATAAAAACTAGGGCGGCCATCTTGGGATCATTGGATCCCTTTCTTGACTACCTTTAAACACTGTTGTTCCGTCTCCCTTTTTTCCTTGCAAGATAATTGTCATGCCATACTTTTCTGGATCCCTTTAAACACTAGCTAGCTTCCATGCATGTACAACGTTTCTGGATCGACCAAACCGTTCAATCTCTTGATCTGATCGGCATTTTTGGATCCTGCAGTCGTGTCGACCATGGGATAATTGTGGTCCAAAATTCACCTGAATTCTACCAACTCTCTGGTTTATGTACCTGAATCATAGTTCAGTTGCTTTCCAACATCAGAGAACGACAATGACCGCCGCTGATGGATCCATCGTGCATGCATGCATGGAGCAACTGTAATGGACAAGCTTCGACTGATTCAATTCCTTTGAGCCGAGATAGATGCTCTGATTTCAGGACAAGGGCTTTCACAGTCCTTGTAGTCTGTTTACTGCATGGATCTCTGATTCCCTGTGTCCGATCGATGATAATGAGAGAAAGCAGCCAGCGAGTACAGTTGTTGCTGCAACTAGCACGAAAGCAGCCGCATGAGCCGCTGCTGTTTCTGCTGTTGCCGCGCGCATTGCTTGCACATCATTTCTGAAGATTCCTAGGATGATCAAAGGAGGACCCTGCGTGAGGCAGCAACAGTCCCCAATCATGGCATTGGGCATGAGGAAGCTCGGCGGCTCTGCTCTTTTTCTGTCCAGGAGAGTTCACTTTATTTCCTCTGTGGGGATATTTGTTTAGGATTGTTCTCTTTACACAATTGATTTGTTTTAAAAAACAGGCACTTTTATCATGGCTCTCTAGGAAAAGCTTCTTCGGCTCCGTGTATTGATAGTCGATTATTGAAATGTACTCCACCATGGTATAGCTAGCTACGACTGTAGCATAAGTGAGCAGTGCTACTTTTGGGCGATTATTGGTTGATGTCAATTTATTTTCCATGGATTTATTTGGTGACAATTGTACTACTGGTACTAATGGCTGTTCTAAGGCTATATAGGGTCACCAAGTCACATCAAGCACAATCATACTGTTCCTTGACACGACAAAGGATAGGAGAGAAAGGGACATCACACATACAGTAGATCGATTGAGACTTAAAGCTGGGAATGGTACTGGCAAAGAGAGCACTCCAATGAGAAAGCCCTAGGATCTAGCTCCATACCAGGCATTGTCCTACACCTGATCGCTAGCACAAGCTCCATTGGGAAATGGATCTAGTTGCCTTCCACGGAATTCAACATAGGAGCAATTAGATATATTCGAAATCTTAGAAGCTTCCTGCAGCTAAGCTCTATGGCTAGGAGAGCTGACATGCATCCGGTGTTTTAAACAAGCTAGTAGCACCAGTAAAATAAGTCAACTAATGAAGCGAAAGCTGCATGCATCCAGCTGCTTTATTGCCTTCGTCTATAAGAAAGAAATCTCAAGGTATGTGAATTATAGATAAGCAAGAATCGGGGAGGCTATATCTTTTTACCTTTGATGGACTTGACGGGGAGCCATCAATGGCAGCACTATGGCCGCTCTAGTGACCAGAACCCTAGCCATAAAAAAATTTCATCATGATTTTATTCATAGAGGGAGACCCACGTATACCTCCTCCCTACCCTACAGATTATGAAACCGAAAGAAGAATAAATTCGATCGTTTTACTTCTGTGGATGGTGGTAGATGTAGATCACTCCTCGCTATTATTTTCATCGGCCGCAAGCTCCACGAAAAGCCAGGCACAAAAGAAAATGTTTCGATGTATATACGCACAAGGTACCGAACAGTACAGTACTGTTGAGCATAGAGAAGAAAAAGTGTGATAATTCAAACTTCAAAGCGATAGCTTGGGGACTAGGGATAGAAGAAGGAAGAATAAGATAGAATAGCGCTTTGCTTTGGTACTTGCTACGTGTTCTTTTGGTATTTCTAGGCATGGTTTTGCACAACTTTCGACCGATCATATTTGTGGTTCTAGCTTACCCCACATCCCTCTTTTGGGTACCCTCAACTCACATGCACACTTTGGATTAGAATAAAGCCAAGCCGAGAGCTAACTTTTTTAGAGTAGCCTTCTAGGCCAACATTATGGTCGAGGAGAATGCGCATATGCGCCTATCTGAATGCGCATTAGAGCAAGTATAATAGTAGAGTCAAGTGTTGGTTATAAGACAATCTCATGTAATCTATAGTCATTTTTATAGCCAACATGTACAATAGTAATATACGAAGATGATCTATTTTATTTATACATGGCACATCATCTACTCTCACAAGGTGCCTAGGAGCACGTGCAAGAGCCCGCTCTTGCATTAGAGCCGGCTTCTCTTCTCTCTCCTCTTCTCTCCCATCCAACTAAGCGCAAATATATTATTTTAATCCTTATAGCCCGCCAACGTCACTCTATTGTACTTGCTCTTATGGTTGAGGAGAATGCCCATATGCTCCTTAGTAAGAAGAAGAAAATTACCCTCTACAAAAAGATCCCTCGCCAATCGTTAAAATAGCCATTATTCGGTGAGAATGGATTTTCCTTTCGCGCCTAAGATCCAGTGCTACTAATTTGTTTTTCAAAAATCAACAAAGGTAATTGTAAATTTGAAACACCTTTTTCTCGGATACATACACATCTTTGCTCCATAATATGTTGTATGTAAGCTACACAAGAGTTTAAAATCGTGACACTAAAAGGGGTAAAAAAGAACTCATTTTACTTGCTACATTTGTCTTTTGGTGCACAACGTACGAAAAGGTTATTTCTCCATAAATTTAGTCGTACATGGTAGTAAACATAAATGTACTTGTATGATTCAGACTTTTTTAAGACACACAATAAGATATTTTATTTAGTTTTTCAAACAAGATCACTAGTGCTAATTAAGGTGCGACGACTGTTTCCGTTACTCGGTTTGTAATTGCAGAAAGTCTTTGGCTTGCCGAGTTACGTCGAAAGGGACGGTAAGAAAGGTAAATACTACATATCGTGGTCCGATTGAGAGCTAATTGTCGGACCTCTCGTATGCCGTCGATCGCGTTTCAATCCGATTTGCCTTTTTCTCCACAGAAAATTAAGCCCTGATTTGTCTCCCGTAACTAACGCACACAAATTAATTGAGGCCAGCTCACCTCGCTTGCTCCGGGCCCAATCGCCTCGCTCGCTCTCGCTCTTCCGCCACCGCCCGTATCCCCGACCCCTCCCGCGTCTTGCTGGTTCGATTCCTGCAGACACCGCGCCGACTTGGTCGACTATGTGCTCCCGGCTCTGATTCGTCATGGCGCTCCCCGGAGTGGATAGCTCACCGGACTGACAGGAGGGTGGAGGAACTAGGCGTCGGAGGCAGCTCAACGATTATTTCCGGCCGAAGCATCGGCTCGGTGACTGCTTCGACCATGCGTGTGTGCCATCTTGATATCGGTCGATCTAGGTAATACAAATATCCAGCTCAATCTTGTACTACTGTTTTCGGATTTTTCTTCCGGCATTAGATCCATTATTCCAGTACTCGTCAGTAACGTGGGTACGTAATTGGAAAACCAGGCTACGGCCGATGCATGATCTAGGGAAAGGGTTCATGTTTGTATTTTTTATATTCCCAACCATGATTCCCGGTAATCGATGCATGCTCATTTCCTCTGTTTACTGTATTCTCGTGCTGGTACTAGTGGTATTCATGCAAAATGCTTCCTCGCCAAAATGTTTTAGTCAAGATCTAGCAGATGTGTTTCTGTATTTATATACATACGTATTGGCGTCAACCATTGAAGCGTTCTTTTTTTTTCAAGTATGAAGGCTTCTACCTTGATATTGTTACGTTGTGCCTGAAGAATTTTTATGCTTCTCAAGATTATTTGCTTCCATGTATTGTATTGTTTTGCTGGGTGAGAGTGATATGCATGCTTCTCGTTTTAGTCACAAAAAATGATATATTCTACAGTTCAAGTTTGTATGTTTCCACGTTGATTTTTTTATGCTTCAAAGCTCATGGTCACCATCTTGATCGGTTCAACGACAACTCGACTCAAGATGAAATATTATGTTTTAACATAAATGGTTTGTATTGAGATATCACTAGTTATGCGCTTCAAAATATCTATGCTTCCAATACATATTTGTTATATTGAGATAGAACTAATTCCTTGCGTAGAAATATCTGTGCTTCCAATTGCAAATTTTAATGCTTCCAATACAATTATTTATGTTCAGATAATCTCTTGCTTCGGAATATCCATGCTTCCAATGTGTACTATGTGTTTTTTTCGTATAGATAGTTTGCAGCATATAACCATGTTTCTTTTTTATTTTTGTTAGTGTCATTTTCAGTAACATTGTAATTTAAATATTCTCCTCCTACTAGTTATATTTTCAGGTTTCGAAGCTTCTACATGATACTAGTTATGTTGATAACTTGAGATATCATAAAGTTGATGCTTCGAAAGCATGGTTCTGTTATTTCCTGAGAGTTTGCATAAATAGAATCATGCTTCTACCTTCTTGCATTTGTTGTTTTAATTTTCAATATAATTACATTTTAAACATTTCCAGATTAGGTGGATTCTACCAATAGGATCTGATCTACACCTTGATCCCATATCCCAACCAAGTCGCAAACGAATTTGATGGCAGTGGGCCGTGGCTATGGTCGACGAGGAGGACCAACAAGCAAGGGAGCCCGCGGCTACATCGTGTTGTTCAAGTGCTAAAGCATTCTGGTTGATGTCTCGATGCCGCCTAAGGAAATGAGTTGAGCGTTTGCAACACATTTTTTGTTAACATCTGATGTATCTAAGAAACAAATCGTCATGTAGATTGAAGCAAATCTGTAACATGTAGAAAACATGTCATATAAAAGTACAATGTTGTGTATTTTGACAACTTTAAACGCACAGATGTTAGTTGTCCGAAATATGACAAGTGAATGTCTGAAACACTAAAATTTCCTGAAATCATGAAGCTTCTAGTCATACAAAAAAGGAAGCTATAGGTTTCTCGATACCTGTATACTTCCTACGCAAGTGAAAAAGTTTTGCTAACACGAGCTAATCGTGCTTCGAAGAGGAGTGTACTATGCTTACTAGGCAGAACAATGAAGCTTCTGGGAATCTAATAAACAATGTGCTTCAAAATTTTGTGCATTCACCACGGAAGTAATATTCAGGCTGAAGCAAAAATTTGATGGTAATGGAGGCAAAATTCCGTTGCAAGGGAAGCAAAACTCAATAATATTGGAAAGATTTTTTTTGCTTCCCTTAGCTGGAAGCGAAGCACTCCATGCCGAATTTATTAGTTTCCTTCAGACATGATTTCGTTTCCTATAAATCTGGAAAAGTTAGATTGGGCAGCGATAATCCGGATAAGCTAGATTGGGCAGCAGTTAATTGCGTATCCCATTAATTACTCAAGGTTACTATGGAAGCATGCAATCTGGTTTCAGAGAGAGAGAGAGAGAGTCGCACGGGCCTGTTGAAATCCAACGTGCAATATGTTTCCAATCGTACGGCTTAGCCCTGGTCCGATGTGAAGCTATCCATCGGCGTCCGATCCCTAGCAGCGCCCGGTAAGAAACATTCCCATCGATCGCGTGGTCAGAATTCCGCCGCTGGTGTTTTGCCGAATTACGGGCATGCAGAATGATGGCGCTCGTCGGGGTAACCTAGGGCACTACCTGCCATTTCGAGACGTCGCCCCGCACAGGACGTTGAGGACCAGGATCGATGCATGCAACGCTTTCATCCATGTTTTGCTTCTCGCCGCCCTGCCCCAGTCCCAAGCCCCCACTCTAGCTACTCCCAGCTACGTACCCGCCGGCCGCCACTGTGAAAAGCTACTGCCAAGTTTGGCACTCTCCTCTGCTCGCCGTCGGAGTGAGCAAAAGAAGAGAATGAGCCGTCGCGTTTGCCCCTTAATTTCCTCCGCAAAGAGGGCGTCCTTTCTTTCCCCTTCCTCGTGGTTCACGCTAGAGCTTGAGATGGAGTGAGAGAGATGGACCATCTGGCCGGCGAGAGGTCCAAGGAGTGGATGGTCCTGCTCCTAGTTCCCTGTGTGCTGTGGGGGTCGGTCATAGTTGTCGCCATGCATGGCCAAATTTTATCTACTGCAAAGCTTGGTAGGAGTAGCAGTAATCCTGAAGCTTTTGGAATGGAACGCATCTTCTCCGTCATGATGAGACGCACCGGCGGCCCGCCGGGATGGCCGCGGGATTCACGCGAGCGCCGGCGGCCTCTGGCTGATGGGCCCGGGCCCGGGGGTAGAAGGTTTAATGTAGCGAGAGCTCGGTAGGTACTACGCGCGTCGACAGTTTGTGAGGCAGTAGGATCACCGACAAACTATCGTACTAGGCTGTAACGACGGCCGAGCTCTCGTCGACTTGGTAAGAAACAGGAGCGCGCTGCCGGCGGCGTCGCTCGTTCGATCTGCTGGATGGAGGCACATGCGTGGTGTTTGCTTAGAGAGTACAGTACTTACCTGCCTGTTGTACGTGAGTATGGCTTTTGGCTTAGATCGGGCACGTACGACACGTCGGCAGTCGTACCACCAAACCACGGCGCGGCGGACGGTCCCCTGGGAAACGAAACGAGCCAGAAGCTTCCCCCTTCCATTGCTGAATGCAGCTTGTGGTTTTGCTTTAGTGGATTCCGTACGTGTGGTGCGGGGAGGGTTTAGTACTAGTCGTCGTCGCCGTCGCCTGCCGCATTTTTAGTTTCAATGAATTCGGCTAACGAACTGAAACTGATCTCAGATCCGTCACATCTGAAGGACTAGCACAGGGAATTGAGGTCGTGGAAGGAAGGGTCATATTTTTTTTATTAGATAAATCTTGTGTTTGTCAAAGTAGATGTCGGTGAAGCCTGATGAAAAATCTCACGTCCATGCCGGGAGGTCAGATTGTTGCCGTACGTCGACGTAGATGTAGATGTTGATGAAGTTGTTCCGTCGTCGAGGAACTGCTGGCGTGAATCCCGCTCTAACGGTATCCACACATACACCGTGTCAACCCACCCGTGCGTTCACCGCCTAGCTACTAGCACGTGGTGAAGAGAGACAGCCTTGCGGCGTAGTTTAGGTGGTAGATCTAATCAACTAGATTAGATCTATATGAGAAGATTAGAGACGTCTAATTCTCAACACATGAGATCTACAAGAGAGAGAGAGCTTTGCAATTGTCTTGTCTATCAAACCCTAGGGGGCTTGTGGTGTTTATATAGATGGCCAAGAGGTGGAGGTGCTTGGGCAAGGGGGAAACTCCCCTTGCCCAACTCGGCTTGGGAGGTGGAGTTGCAGTAGGACCCCAACTCCCCTCCCCTTTCTTTCCTTCCCCTCCTCCTTGCCATCATCGCCGCAGGGTGGGGCCCGCCCTAGGTCGCACCGACCTAGGAGGGTGAGGCCCACCCAGGCCGTCCGCCGTCCGCCCACGTGGGGCCCTCCTTGGCCGCCTACCGCGTGGGGCCGCCCTAAGCCGTCGGCCCTAGGGTTCGACCGGGGAGGGGGGAGTCCCTCCCCAACTCGGACTCGGCCCAACCCCCCCCCCCACATGCCATGTGGGGTGCGGCTGCCATGTGGGCCCCATGGGCCCACTTAGGCAGCCTCCTTTTATTGGGCATAAAAGAAAATTCTTTTCTTTTATTTATTTAATATTTTCCTTTTATTAATTAAATAATTAATTAATTGTTTTGTCTAATTAATTCCTAAATGAATATTTCCTTTTACGGAAAATTCCCGGAATTAATTACTTATCATATAACTCATATTTATATGAACCGGGATACCTTGTATCCACCGACATAAAAATACCGGAACAATATTTCTTACTTTATAAACACCCGGAATAAATCTGCTGATGATAGAAACCCTTCATATCATCCCAGGACAAAAATGAGTTTTCTTAGACAACCTTTCTAACATCTGATCAATAAAAGACAAAGGATAATGATCTTTCTTAGTAACCTTATTGACCTTACGAAAATCAATGCACATTCTATAACCAACTACAACTCTCTGAGGAATAAGCTCATCATTTTCATTAGGCACAACAGTTATTCCTCCTTTCTTAGGAACACAATGAACAGGACTAACCCATCTACTATCAGCAATAGGATAAATTATACCTGCTTCAAGAAGTTTTAATACCTCATTTCTTACCACTTCCTTCATCTTAGGAATTAAACGACGTTGATGCTCAACAACAGGCTTGGCATCAGGCTCAATATTAATAGCATGCTGACATATAGCAGGAGAAATCCCTTTTAAATCATCAAGAGTATAGCCCATTGCGCCTCTATGTTTCTTCAGAACTTGCAATAATTTTGCTTCTTCATCTCCTGAAAGTTTAGAACTAATAATAACAGGATATATTTTCTTATCATCAATATGAACATACTTAAGATTATCA
Organism: Poa pratensis; assembly: GCA_947311845.1. NCBI lineage: Eukaryota > Viridiplantae > Streptophyta > Magnoliopsida > Poales > Poaceae > Poa > Poa pratensis. The sequence goes on from CAMZMU010000074.1 coordinate 50,916,846, forward strand.
GGTAAAGGCTTAAGATCAAAAACAGGGTCTTCTTTAGGAGGGGGCGCAATTCCCAGGTCCTCCACAGGTAAATCATGCCTAAGCATTTGAGGTTGACGCAGAAAGATGTCGTCAATCTCCCTTCTTTCTTCTGCAAAAACTTCACTTTCGTGGTCTTCCAAGAATTGCTGCAAAGCATTGTTAGGACCAACAGCAATAGAAGCAAGCTGTTCAACTTGAAAGTTCTCATTAGGCATTTCAGGTTCATAATGATTCTTAGCAAATTTTGAAAAATTAAACTCATAAGACTCTCCATCGAATCTAGTAAATTTTTTCTCTTTTTGACAGTCAATAATAGCACCACAAGTATTCAGGAAAGGTCTACCAAAAATAATAGGACAAGAGTCACTAGCAGCAGAACCGAGAACTAAGAAATCAGCAGGGTATTTAGTCTTACCACATAAAACTTCAACATCTCTGACAATGCCAACTGGACAGATAGTTTCCCTATTAGCAAGCTGAATAACCACATCAATATCTTCCAATTCGCAAGGATCAATTTCCTTCCTGATTTCCTTGTAGAGAGCATAAGGGATAGCGCTGGAACTAGCACCAATATCACAGAGACCATAATAACAATGCTCACCTATTTTAACAGAAAGCACAGGAACACTAGGCTTTCGAGCTCTTTTAGGATGTGTAACCATGTTAGAAGCTTCTTCACAAAACACAATATGACCTCCTTCTACATTTTCAGTTACAAGTTCCTTAACCATAGCTACTTCATGTTCTACACTAATTTGCTCATCAGGTTCCCTAGGTTTACGTTCACTTTTGCTAACCACACTAGCCAAAATAGAGTGTTCTTTTACTTTAACAGGAAAAGGTATTTTTTCAATATAGGGTTCTGGTATAATGCGATCAACAGTTTGAACTTCAACATTTTTAGCAAGAGCAAGATTAGCATTATCTTCATAAGGTTCATGATACTTTTCCCAACCTTGTCTAGGAATATCGAGATACGAGGCAAAGGCCTTAAAGTAATTAACAACAACTTGAGAATCAAGACCATAAGTAGCATTAAAATTACGAAAACTATCAGTCTCCATAAAGGATTTAATGCATTCGAAATCATAATTTATACCTGACTCCCTACCTTTGTCGTTCTCCCATCCTTCAGTATTTTCCTGGATACGATCAAGAAGATCCCATTTATCTTCATCCTTCATACGAGTGAATGACCAAGAACAAGAAGTGTCCAATAAATCTTTATCATGATAGGAAAGTCTTGCATAAAAGTTATTGATGACAATATTACTTGGAATCCCATGAACAGGGCATTTGAGCATTAATAATTTCCCCAAGCTTGGGCAATACTTTCTCCCTCATAAGGCCAAAAAGTGAATATAGAATTCCGATCCTTATGAATCTCACTTGGAGGATAAAACTTGTAATAAAAGAGAGGGACAATTTCAGCCCAGCTCAATGAAGGACCATTCTTCAGCAGACTATACCATTCAGCAGCTCTGCCATCCAGCGACAGAGTAAATAATTTCCTTTTAATAATGTCCATCGAAATACCTGCACACTTGAACAAACCGCATAGTTCATGTATATAAAGCAAATGATTACCAGGATGAACAGTTCCATCATAGCGGTTATCCATAATACGTCCAACAATTTTCGTAGGTATTTTAAATGGAACAATCTCAGCAGATGGAGGATCATCTACTACCGTAGCAGTGGTAGTAGTCCTCCCAAACAGCGAACCAAATGGATTTGACTCCATAACAGTCATTACAGTAAATAATTTCCTTACCAATTTCCTTACCAATAGCGCTTCACTCCCCGGCAACGGCGCCAGAAAATAGTCTTGATGACCCACAAGTATAGGGGGTGTATCGCAGTACTTTCGATAAATAAGAGTGTCGAACCCAACGAGGAGCAGAAGGTGCTGGCAAGTAGTTTTGATCAAGAATTCACTGTAAAAGCTAGCAGACAGGTTTTCAGTAGTATTCGAAACAGCAGGTAAAAACAGTGCAAGTAAATAAACGAGCGCGGCAACAAATGCAGCGAGTGGCCCAATCCTTTTGAGTGCAAAGGACAAGCCGAGTGTGTTACTTATAAGAGACAAATGTTCCTGAGGACACATGGGAATTTCGTCAAGTGCTTTCGCTTCGTGCAACTGGTTAATCTTCATTGTTTTGATAAGTGTTGTGTGGGTGAATCTATGCTAACGCACCGCCCTTCCTAGGACTAATACGCACTTGTGATTATACCCCCTGCAAGCATCCGCGAATGCAGAAAAGTAATTAAGATAAATCTAACCACAGCTTTAAACTCTGAGACCCTACGCTCCCTCGTGCACTATCTTACTAACGGGGGTTCAGGTTTCTGTCACGCCGGCAACCCCTCAACTAGCAAGCTAGGTACACAATGCATTCCCTAGGTATCAAACCATTAAATATTAAGGCAGCATTATTTCACTACTAACAACATGACTTCCCCATGTCCTCAAGAACTACAAACTACTCACAAGACATCATATGGATCATGATCAGAGATGATATGGCAATGAATAACAATCTGGACATGAACACTAATCCACCAAACAAACTCAATAGCATCAATAACAAGGAGTAATCAACACCAGGAGAGTCTCCCCAATGAACTAGATAAGGTACAGCCCTAGATGTTACAGCAAGATGGATGTGGAGTCGGTGGAGATGATGGTGATGGCGCAGTGGATGGTGGTGATGATGATCCCGATGAAGTCCAGCGTGATGACGATGACGATGGCGATGATTTCCCCTCTCCGGGAGGGAATTTCCCGGCAGGATATCCCTGCCAGAGAGCTCTTTCTCTCTCGGTGGTTTCCGTCCCATGGAGGCGGCGGAATATTTCGTGGACGTCCCCCCGTGCTTAGGTTTTCGGGAGGCAGATATACGCGAAGAGGCAACTTGGGGGGTGGACCCAGGTGGCCACGCCATAGCTTGGCGCGGCCCACAGGCCAGCCGCGCCCAGGTGTGGCGTGGGGCCCACCTGGCCCACCTGGCTGTCTCCTTTTGGCTGCCTCCGGCATCTGACATTATAAGACCCCCAGAATTGGTTTCGTGATTTTTGGAGTTCCGCTGATATGCTGATTTGATGACGCTTTTTCCAATAATCATCAAACATAAAAAAAAGGCAAAATAACATAAGTATCATGTATTAATATGAAATATAAGGATAGATAATGACAAATTATGATATAAAATAGTGATGCAAAATGGACGTATCAACTAACACCCTTATGTCTGTGAGTGAACGACAGAACCTGTGCGTTACTCATTACGCTTAATCCCCTTACGTACACCATACCAATGATATATCGAGATTGAGACAATGTGCTCTAGTGTGATCAAACCCTTCGATCATAACACATATAATTGTCGTACCAATATCATTCTCTTTTCTCATTCCGTATATATGTTGTCCCGTGAATAATCACGCTGTGTCTGGCCAGACGATTTGGGTGACAACATAAATACTGAAATGGCCTAGAGGATGTATCTCTCCATCGCCTGGAGGAGTAAGTGCTCTTCTTGAACGATCTTTGTTCCAATACATTATTCTAGTTCAAGCCCAAAAGCTACCTATCATAGTCCCATGTTACTGCAAGGCGTTTGATGACAATCAAAACTCGAGTGTCGAATAAGCGGTCACAAGATATTCTCATAGCATAGGAATATAGCTAACGATAACTAAATAGATGATCATTGCTATCTTCATCGTTGACGATTTGTCTCATAGCAAGATCATACGGTTGATTACCCCCAAGAGCAGGGGATCACTATAGCACCTCTCAATGTGGAAGTAAGGTATCGATCCGCAGGAGCAAGAAGGAAAAGTTATATATTCCCTACAACTAAAGTGTCACAAGTTTTAGTTGATTATGCACTAAACAAGTTTAAAGAACAAGGTGGTTGATTTGATGGATGGAAGTTTAATGTAATCAAGAAAGAATGTAAAAGTGTCTCAATCCTCTTCAATGCAAGAGGACAAGACAAAGGTTTTCTCTTATATGAACAATGGACATGGGTTCATGGGTTCACTTAATCCTCTCTCTCATCTACGGTGATTATCGTGTTATAGATAAAGTACATACAATTGTCATGTTTTAATGGTAGCTTTTAATGACGGCTATATGTCCTAAAACACATAGTTGAAAGAAATACTCATTTGTGTGCTATGTCACCCCCGTAAGGCTAGCATGGTTGTTGTCACTCCCACATCATACTCTTTCTTTTTACCCCCAGATAAAGGATGTTGGGCGATACTGTGTCACTCAATACCTATGCCGTGTCACATCGGCCATCATGTACCCACATACATCATACTTCTTAAAGAACAATATTCTATCAAAGTATGACAAGTCATAAAAGTTCCAACAAAACAGTAAATGCATAACAAATCATCTCATACCACAATATCCACCATAAGAATTACATAGATGACCGTAATCATGTTCAGCAGCTCATACGGTACTAATTAGTGAAGCTCAAAGAGAGGAGAGATACATAAGTTACCACCACAAACCCATAGCTAGAGGTTGGACTACTCCCCTCCATCATGGAGACGGTGGAGAAGTCGTTGGAGAAGGTGGAGACCACCCCGGCAGCGCCCCGCCGGAGTTTTCCCCCTCCAATCTGCAGCTCCAGATCTTCGTTTTCGTGTTTCTGTGATATGGCGGCGCTTGTTTTCGAGAACGCCGTGTGACTTCTTTTATAGGCATTTTTAGGTCAAGACGAAGGCGGTGGAGAAAAGATCGACGGCTGCGGAGCTCCGAGGGCCAAGATGGTGGGCCCCACGTGGCCAGGTACAGGGGCCACGTGGGCCACCCCCTTTTGGCCTTCCGGGCTCCGTTTGCTTGATTCCTTCGCTCCTACGTCTTCCTCCTTCCAAAATAATGACGCCTGTATTTTTCCAGATTTTTATGACGTCGTTTAGGTCCCTGCAACATAAAAGGAAAGAAATAGGGTTTTCTGCCTACGCAGGGTTAATTCCATAAAAATAGGAAACAATTATTTTATTTCCTAAAATCATTAAATAACAGTGATATAACCCTTATATGATGCAAATATGATTGGAATATGAGTGATATAGTGCAAAGTTCATGTATGCATTTTACATGCATCAATGGTGGGTCGGTTCAGTGCTATTATCATTCCGATAATCCACTTCTATAGTTGTATGACTTATACAAAGTCCATGATCAGAGAAACACGATCATCAAACAACAAGATAGGCCAGTCTTAGAGACAAGACCAGGAACTCTTTTTCCGTTCATATCTCTACACGTGTATCGGAGCTTTTCCTCTTGCATACGTTGTATTTGCTATACAAGTACCCAAAACTGTTATAGCATAAAGATATAAACATTAATAATAAACATGGAGATAAATAATAAACTTAATTATTATTGTCTCTAGGGCATATCTCCAACAGGGGATGTAATGTAGAACCTATCTGGATGGCTGACCATATAGACCTAGCAAAGTCGCACTGGAAGAATAAGTGCGTAATGGTCTCGTCATGTTGACAGAAGACACATTTTTTTATTTTCATGCCAATTGCGTCTGGCAAGTTTATCTTTGGTGAGAATTACTCCTCGACGTAAATAACACGCAAACAATTTAGTTTTTAGTGGTATCTTCATCTTCCAAAGTTTTTTATTATTAGAACTATCGACTGGAATTTCAGGTAGAATAAGCGCTCTATACATAGAATCAACCGAGAATTTGCCGTTCTTCGTGAGATTTCATTGAAACTTATCTGGACCTTCCGACGAATGGATTGAATCCAATCGGATGAGCAAATCATTTCAGGATGCTTGTCGTGTTCCAAGTAAACTTCTTCTGAACGAAACATTTGGTGGGAAAGTATCCAACACCGTCGCGATCGTGTCACTTTTGTTCGAACAATAGAATATAGAGCCGGACAATGTTTTTTGAGGGTAGATTGGCAAGCCAAATATCCTCCCTGAATCGAATTTCCGATCCATCCCTAATTAAGAAAGAGCCATGTGAAAAAAAGAACTTCTTTGTGGCCATGAGACCTGCCCAGAAGTGTGAATCACCAGGTTTTCCAAAGAATCTGGGAAACAGCTTGATCTACATATTTTCTCCTAAGAATGGTTTGCCAAACTTCATCTTTAGAAAGAAGTTTGAATAGTCATTTACCTAGCAGCGTTCTGTTCTTGACCTCAAGGTCGTAAACTCCGAGCCGTCCTTTAGGGCAGCAAACCACACTCCATTTAGTCAGTCGATATTTTTTCTTCTCATTTCATACTTGAAACAGCGGATGCAACCCTTGCATTTCGTTCTTTGCAAGCCTGCAAGGCTGCGGCGCAAATACACGCACGTTCGCTAGCCAGCGGAGCACCTCCCTCGGCTGGCGGCCGGCCAGATGGTTGCCAAGCAGGTGAGGAACGCCGCCGATTTGATTGTACGTTCCATGCACAAGCACGACGAAAAGGGGAAAAGCTAGCGCCGGCCTAGCTTCACGGCGCCGAGCGGTCCTGCACGCGCGGGCTGGCCGGCCGCACTTGCCCTCACCGTGCACGCAACGCGACGTGACCCGGGGCCGTACGCGCTGCCTGTCGGCAGGAAGCATACGACCGGCCGGCCCGACGTCCTCGCCGCGGTCTCGCCGCGGAACCTCTCTCCACATCAGAGCGAGACCCCTTCCGCACGCCACACAAGCGGCGGCAGCATCGGCATGACCCGACCCGGCCGGGAATCATTCCAACATATCATCTCTCTCTACATCAGGTCCACGACCAGATTCAAACCCAATTATCTCAACCCATCATCAAACAATTTCATACTCCATTTAACAAATATCCAAGGTCCAAACACCTCCGCTTAATAATCTATCAAGCCGCCGTGGGCTGTCGTTGTTCCTCTCGCGTGCGGCAACCCAGCACGAGCGCAAGAGATTCCTTCCTTCCATTTAACCCGTGCGTGCGCTAATTCAGAGGCCATGCATCGTGTGGAGCCCAGTGTCAGGGAGCTGTCGAGCTTTCCGCCTGAGCACGACGGATCCGCCAGCAGTTCCTGTCTGTCGCCTATGGACAGCGTGTGTGCGATGTTCAAAGGCGACCGTTTTTACGTTTGCTCGATCTATACTAGAGGCAAGCACTCAAATGCGAAAGCAGAATCATCCACTGTAATTCTTTAGTCATCCATGATGACCCCTACAACGATATCTCCATACGAAGTACGTACAAACAACATACATACTGCCAACCCAGTACCGAACCCACCGTAGCTTGCAAGATATAATCTGACCACAAAAAGGGTAAAAAAAATGCAATGCGTCAAAAAACTTGACTGGATTGACAGTAATTCAATTCTAACCGCGTTTTCTATGGTTTTTGGATCAAGTTTCCCTAATTAACTGTATCAATTCTTTCTTCTATAATACAATGCGGGAACTCCCCGCCTGAGTCGTAAAAAAAGGTTAAAAAAATCACGAAATCGTTCAATTTAAACTCTAGAAGGTTCTGTAAAATTAAAATGCTTATGTAATGACACACTATAAACCTATATTTTAAACCATTTAATTTAGAGATATCTACTACAAATATATACACACTGTGCAGTTTATTCAATTATTATAAATTAATTAATGATGGAATTTTTTTTTACAACGTATATGTTAAGTCTAGCATAAGTCTACCTTTGAACATATTAAAACTAACATTTAATGATTTTCTTACAAGGTTAACAATGTCAAATAAAAACATAAAGTTTTACGCATTAAGACGTTAGGATGCTAAGATGTGTTTTACGAAAGTAAAAAATGTTTATTATAAATTATATAAAATCATTTCTATGGACCGATTATGGGATTCTCACGTGGCTCATGCACGAGTAACTCCTCTCCTTCCTGTACGGGCAGTGATTCAGCCCCGTCCTTTTTATCGGCACCAACGTTGTCTTGCCCTCGGCTGTGGTGGATGGCTTGTACCGTGCAAGGTCACGGGATCAACGTTATAGAAGTTGGCATCATAGATCTAGGGGATGGTCTCCTTGACCTGGACCCAATAATGCTAGAGATCGACCAAGGTAAGGTGTGAGCATCGCGCGATGAAAAACAGCATGTGGCCCGCGGCGCAGTCTCAAATGAAATTTAGGCGTTAACTTAACCTTCAGAATGAATCGGTTCGAGAATATTTACAAAGGTGGAAATTGTTGCAATTCAAAAAAACGCGTGCTTCAAAAGAGTTCAGCTTTCAAAATTTGTTGAACCTGGAAAGTTTTGCAATTTCGAGTTTTCTGCTTCCGTGAAAATCCGTCGGAGTTTGTTGTCTTTTAAATTTTATCGAAATTTTCACTAAATTGGAGTGCTGAAGCATGCCTTTTTTTTTTGTCTGCATGACGCACGCGTTATATTCGAGTGCATGACGCAAACATTGTATCGCCGGAGGAGGAGGCAAATCCGAATAAACCGCTGAAAATAGACGGATTTCGAAAGATTTTGGAACCGTGGTTTATTCAAATTTGAAATTAATGTTTTTTTATGAGCCTACCGCGCCGAAAATAGACGGACTTCGAAAGATTTTGGATTTGTGGTTTATTCAAATTTGAAATTAATGTTTTTTATGAGCCTACCGTGATGTACTTGTTGAATTTTCCCAAAACGAATGTTTGAATATATTGATTGTCCAGCAATTTGGTTTTCAAAAAAAAAATCTGACATGTGGGACCCACCATGACGTCACACCATGACGTCATGCTGATGTCGTGACGGCCAGATCTGGCCGCGGCGGCGCCGTGCTCGCCGGCGGCGCGCCGCCGCGTTCTGGCACGCGCGGCTGGCTGCGCCCAACGCGGCTCGTCGCGGCCGACCCGTTGGTGGCGGTGCCGCCCCATTTGGGTCGCCGGAGCGGCGCCGGCGACGCGTGGGAGCGGTGATGGGCAGCGGTGACGGCGACGAAGACTGCGGCGCGGCTGCAGGCTTCCGGCGGCCGATACACGGCGAGGAGGGAGCGGCGGCGGCGGCGGAGCTCCCCGTGGGCCTCGATCGGCGGGGGAGCGTCGAAGGGGCGGCGATTCGCGGCGGCGGCGCCGCCGATGTCGGGCCGTCGCGGGAGAAGGAAGGAGGAGAGGGGAAACTGTGACGTTTTTCAGAAAAGTACCCGGATTTTCGACTAATTACAAAAAGGTCCCTGTGACGGAATTTTCTGAGAAGGACATTGGATTTCCGCCCCCCCGCGTGCTTCTTCGCAAAAATCCACAACGCGCTGTGTGGCTGGCGTCTGGGCCCCACCGTGCACTGTAGGTACTGTAGTTTTTCTACAGTAGCAACTGTAGATGATACAGTAACCTGGGGCGCTCCCAGGCCGTGAAAATGCCCAGCTATTATACAATCGATGATGATTTATCACAAAATCGAAAACTAGATTAAGCCCTTGTTTCATTGATCTAGACAAACCTAACACATTGAAATGAATCAAACGTATTGATCTGACCACGTAGTACTCCATCTTTTGCTGGAGCATTGGCTCCCTGGATAACTATAGCTGCAATGCAAGGCACAAAACCGTGAAGATGAAGGTTCTATCTTGATCGCCATTGGTCAAACTATCATCCACTAATTGTGCCATAAAAAACTTTCAAGAACATTTGGGTTACGCGCATGTAAAATAAAATTCTTTTGAAGATAGTACTAAAGGGCGGTGCTATTACGAGAGCAGATAAATAAAGGTGGGTCTAATAGTTTTATACTTTCTATATTTTTATGCTGGTATGGATTGGTTGTCTGCATACCATGCTCGTGTGTTATGAAGATAGTGAATATTACACCCTGTAAATTAAGCTGCGGGCTACGAAACGCGGCCTAGATGCTCCTGCGATGCAAAACACCGTCTTAGTTGATAAGACCAAAGAAAGAGAGCATCCTCTGTAAAATGGATCCACACCAAGCAGCAAACCAACCTTTATTGAGTGTGTAATGGCAGAACGACTCTGCCCGTGGAATGCCAACGACGGCGCATAGTCACATAGACACACCATTTCCCCGGGGGACAGTAACAACATTCGCATCGCGTGTTCAAAATTTCCCCATGTGGCTTGCCAAATTACGGGCATGCAAAAAAAGATACGGCTCGTCTGGGGAACCTAGGGCACCTACCATTTCGAGACGTCGGCCCGCACAGCGGGTACTCGGACTCGGACGGACGTTCAGGACCACGATGCATGCAAGCATAGCTTTCATGCAGCTTTGCTTCTCGCCCCTGCCCCAATCCCAAGCCCCACTCAACTAGCTCTGGTCTCTCTCTAGCTACGAGCCACTGCCAAGAAAGCTACTCCGGAGCTTGGCACTCTCCTCGCCGTGGGAGAAAAAGAAGAGAGCGCCAAGAGGGTGTCCTTTCTTCTGCTTCCTCTCTCTCTCGTGGTACACGCTAGAGAGTGATGTAGTGCAACCTTCGCACACAACACCAACACCATCAAATGGTCCAATGACAAGAGCAAGAATCAAAGCTCTCCATGATAAGGTGAATTCACTCCTATCTATGTGTGATCTCGACACTCCTTTTAATGGGTTGCTACTTCATTCGAATACGTTGTGCATACTCAGGAACAACTACCAAGAAGATTACCAAGCAAGTGCAGAAGTTGGACAAGAAACGAGTCAAGAGGAAGATGAAGAAGACGAAGCATCAGCTCGGCGGTACTACCGCCAGGGGGGCCGGTACTACCGCCAGGGCCCCGGCAGCTGCACCAGACGTACTACCGCTGAAGATGAAGACCTGCGTGGAGTTCCAGGCAGCGGTACTACCGCCACCCCAGCGGTACTACCGCCATGCACAGGTCGCGGTACTTCTTGTGTTGGTTGACATTTGAGCACATAGTCTTCGTTAGGTTGTCTATCTTCGAGTGCTCGCCCTTTGGTCGCCCAACCCCATTATTCGCTTTTGTGTGTGTTTCTTCATCATTTGTGGTTGGAGTTTCTTTGGTAATTTGATCATTGTGGATTTTCTCTACCTTTGACAATATACTTGTCGGCGGGTTTGCTTGTTTCGTTTGCCACTTCATACCTTCCTATCCTCATAAGTGTGTGTGTTGGGTGTTAGAACCGGATACTCTCCTCTCAAGCACATTATACTTGGGATATAGTTTGTCTTGGTTTTTCTTTTCACACATCTCACTTGATCTTGAGAAAATGTTTAGGGGAAGTACAAACGGAAGCTCAAGCTCGGATGAGGAAATCCATGGTGGAGTTCGCGGTGATCATGGCTATGTCACCCAATCCGAGTTCGTCGGTCTTCGACACCTTGTTCGTGATGGCTTAGGCCGCTACGAGCGCCGTCTCCAAACTCATGATGCCAACTTCAACGCAATCAATGCGAACATGGAGCGGATGACCGAAGCTATCAACAACCTTGCGCGACAACGAGCTCCTTCACGCTCAAGCCGTACAAGAAGCACCTCAAGGTCGACACAAGCACATCATGGACGTCATGAACCTCGACAAGAACGTCAACATGATTCAAGGAGCGACGCCCATGAACGACCTCCTCCTATCGTTGAACAACCACATGATCTTCACGCGAACAATGCCAATGCGCATCAAGAACAACCTCACCAAAATGATGATCGTGCGCACGCATACCATCACCACCACCGCCAACGTGATCGTCATGACCCATTGGCTAATGACAATGGCGTTCCGGGTGCGAATGACTTTGGTGAACAAGGACGTCACCCTCGTCATCCTCCAAGGCCACGTCATCAAAACCATGACAATGCGAACAATGTCGAGCAACCCGTTCCTCAACAAGAGCTACCTCCTCAACATGCGCCTCGTCAAGAGCTTCCTCATGATCGTCACCAACACCAACGTTCCGAGTCAAGTGATAACGAGTCAAGCCAACACAATGGTGATGGACTCAACCGAAGGAGACGTGGACGTGCATTCCCACGTGGTGGCCACGTGACGACTATGATGACTTGACCAACGTCCGCTTTGACATACCCAAGTTCTACGGCACAAGTGATCCGGAAGCTTACTTCTCATGGGTACTCAAGGTTGACAAGATCTTCCGCGTGCAACGCTTCTCCGAAAAAGAAGGTTGCCTTAGCCTCGATGGAGTTTGAAGAGTATGCCTCTTGTGGTGGGAACAACTACAAGATGCTCGTGTCGCTAACCACCAACAACCAATTGACACTTGGGTTGAAATGAAAGAAACATGTACAAGCGCTTCGTGCCAAGCCATTACACTAGAGACTTATACAAGAAGTTGCAAGAGTTGAAGCAAGGTTTGAAGTCGGTTGACGAGTACTACAAGGAAATGGAAATCTCCATGATGAGAGCCAATGTCAACGAGTACGAAGAGCAATCCATGGCTCGTTTCATGAATGGCCTCAACTATCCCATCAAGAAGATCGTGGAGTTCCAACCATATGCCTCTTTGGTAGAGCTAGTACATCAAGCTTCCAAGGCCGAGCGCCACGTGCTTGAAGAGCTCAAATACCTCAAGACAAAGGCATTCTACGCCAACAAGCCTTCTTCGTCAACTCCTACACCTTCACAAGCTCTTCCTCAAGCGAACACTCGAGGTCCTCCAAGAGTCTCTATCGACACCTCAAGCGCCTCAACCTTTCAAGAAAGTACCTCCCCTCCAAGGCGCCTCAAGGATCTTCGTCCGGCACAAGACTCTTGCAATGTTACAAGTGCGGCGGACAAGGGCACAAATCTTTTGAGTGCACCAACAAGAAGGTCATGATCATCAATGACATGGGAGAGTATGAATCTATGAGTGAAGATGAGTACAATGCTTTGAACAAGGTCGCCACAATGCAAAGTGCTCAAGAAGAAGAAAGTGAGATCTATTGTGATGGCGACAACAAAGACCCTTCCTTGGTTGTGGCAAGAGCTTAACCACCAATGTTCAAGTAGAAGAAGACCAAAGATGCAACTTGTTTCACAAGAGCGGGTCAATGGAAAGTCCATCAAGGTCATCATAGATGGTGGAAGTTGCCACAACCTAGCGAGCAAAGAACTTTGTGATAAGCTCAACTTGAAGTTCAAGAAGCACCCACATCCTTACCATGTGCAATGGTTGAGTGATACCGGAGCCGTCAAGATTCAACACATGGTGCAAGTGTCCTTCAAGATTGGAGCCTATGAAGATACGGTTGATTGTGATGTTGTGCCTATGAACGTTTGTCACTTACTCCTTGGGCGTCCATGGCAATTTGACAAGGGTGCTATGCATGATGGAAGGACAAACTACTATAGCTTCAAGAACAACGACAAGACCTTCGTCCTTCGTCCCATGACACCAAGTCAAGTCATCGCCGACAACGCCAAGACTATTGCAAGGGCACAACAAGATCGTTCGTCTAGTGAGATGAGTGGTGAGCGAGAGACCACCATAAAGTGAGTGAGAGCCACAAGCCAAATGAGTGTGACACTTCAAAGAGAGTTCCCACAAAACTTACACTATTTGCCACAAAAGAGAGATGAGGGAGTTGAGAGAAAACCCATCCACCCTACACTATGTGCTCATATGCAAGGGTGAAGTTTCTATGACTAACACTTTCACAAACCTTCCTCCTTCTTTGTTGTCTCTTTTGAAGGACTTTGAAGATGTCTTCCCTCAAGAGTGCCACCGGGACTACCTCCTCTACGCGGAATCGAGCACCGCATCGACCTTGTTCCCGGCGCACCGCTACCAAACCGCGCTCCTTACCGCACCAACCCCGAAGAGACAAAGGAGATCGAGCGGCAAATACAAGAACTTCTTGCCATGGGACATATCCGCGAGAGCTTGAGTCCGTGCCGTGCCCGTCATCTTGGTACCCAAGCACGACAACACTCTTCGCCTTTGCATGGATTGTCGCCCCATCAACGCCATCACCGTTCGGTATCGCCATCCTATCCCTCGCTTGATGATATGCTCGATGAGCTTTGTGGTTCCGCTATATTCTCCAAAATTGATCTTAAAAGTGGATATCACCAAATACGCATGTGTGAAGGTGATGAATGGAAGACCGCATTTAAAACTAAGCTTGGTCTTTATGAGTGGCTCGTCATGCCATTTGGTCTTTCCAATGCACCTTCTACTTTTATGCGTCTCATGAATCATGTTTTGCGTCCTTTCATTGGAAATTTGTTGTGGTATACTTTGACGACATCCTTATTTATAGCAAGTCTTTGGAAGAGCACACTTCTCATGTTGCTCAAGTTTTGTTGGTTCTTCGCAATGAAAAGCTTTATGCAAATCTTTCTAAGTGCACTTTTGCCACCAACAAACTTGTTTTCTTGGGTTTTGTTGTTTCTTCGGATGGAGTGAAGTCGATGAAGCAAAGATACAAGCAATTCGGACTTGGCCTTTTCCGACATCACTTGAGGAGTTGAGACGTTTTCTTGGTTTTGCCGGATTTTACGCCGTTTCATCAAGGATTTTTCCACAATTGCTTGCCCCCTCCATGAACTTACAAAGAAGAATGTACCTTTCATTTGGGGCAATGCACATGATTTTGCTTTCAATGAGCTCAAACGGTTATTAACCGAAGCACCACTCCTTGCCCTTCCGGATTTCTCTAAGACATTTGAGATTGAATGCGATGCAAGTGGATTGGGCATTGGTGGAGTGCTTATGCAAAATGGTAGACCCATCGCATACCATAGTGAGAAACTAGATGGAGCTCGCTTGAATTACCCCATTTATGACAAAGAGTTATTTGCTTTGGTTCGTGTTTTGGATGTGTGGCAACATTACCTTCGTCCTAAGGAATTTGTCATTCATTCCGACCATGAATCCTTGAAATATTTGAAAAGTCAAACAAATTTGAACAAAAGACATGCTAAGTGGGTTGAGTTCATTGAGTCTTTCACTTTGTAATCAAATACAAGAAAGGTAAAGACAATGTGGTCGCGGATGCTCTATCCCGCAAGGCCAACCTACTTACACGTCTTGACATTAGTGTCTTGGGTTTGGATGAGATTAAAGAGTTGTATGCTACCGATGCTTTCTTTGGAGACATTTTCGCTCAATGTTCGGAGCACAAAGGAATTGGTGATTTCTATTTGCACAAAGGTTTCTTGTTTAAGGCTAACAAACTATGTATACCCGAGTCTTCGCTTCGTTTGGTCCTTTTGAAGGAATCACATGGAGGCGTCTTAATGGGACACTTTGGACGTGACAAGACCTTTGCCATGCTCTCCACAAACTACTATTGGCCAAGGATGTACCGGATGTGAACCGCTTGGTGCGACGATGTTCAACATGTCTCAAAGCTAAGTCTACTCTAAACTCTCATGGTTTATACACACCTTTGCCTATTCCACATCACCCATGGTCCGATATAGCTATGGATTTTGTCTTAGGACTCCCACGCACTAAAACAAACAAGGATTCCATCTTTGTCGTCATTGATCGCTTCTCTAAAATGGCACACTTTATACCTTGCAACAAGAGCGACGATGCTTCACACATTGCTACTTTGTTTTTCAGGGAAATCGTCCGTCTTCATGGTGCCCAAGACCATTGTGTCGGATCGTGACACCAAGTTCGTGAGCTATTTTTGGAAGACTTTGATGGCCAAGATGGGAATCAAGCAACTATTCTCCACCGCATACCACCCTCAAACCGATGGCCAAACCGAAGTGGTGAACCGAAGCCTATCCACACTCCTTCGTGTGTTGATCAAGCCTAACTTGAAGAATTGGGAAGAGTGCATCCCACACGCCGAGTTCGCCTACAATCGAGCACTACATCGCGCAACAAAGAGAACACCCTTCGAGGTCGTCTATGGCTACAACCCCTACACCGCGCTCGACATGCTACCACTTCCACTCCGTGAGCAAGTCAACATGGACTTCGACAAGCGGCCGCTTACATGAAGAAATACATGAAGACACAAGGGCCACGCTTGAGAAGCATAACGAAGACCATACTACGAAGATGAACAAGAACAAGCGCCCCATGATATTTGAAGAAGGAGACCTTGTTTGGCTACATCTACGCAAGGACCGCTTCCCCGATGAGAGAAAGTCTAAGCTCGCGCCAAGAGGAGATGGTCCTTTCAAGGTTCTCAAGCGCATCAACGACAATGCCATACAAGATCGACATACCAAGTCCAAGTACGGCGTCCATGACACCTTCAACGTCGCCGACATCACCTTACCTTGGAACCCAAGTGATGATGAGGACGAAGAGTCGAGGACGACTCTTTTCCAAGGGGGGGGAGATGATGTAGTGCAACCTCGCACACAACACAACACCATCAAATGGCCCAATGACAAGAGCAAGAATCAAAGCTCTCCATGATAAGGTGAATTCACTCCTATCTATGTGTGATCTCGACACTCCTTTGAATGGGTTGCTACTTCATTCGGATACGTTGTGCATACTCAGGAACAACTACCAAGAAGATCACCAAGCAAGTGCAGAAGTTGGACAAGAAACGAGTCAAGAGGAAGATGAAGAAGACGAAGCATCAGCCGGCGGTACTACCGCCAGGAGGGCCGGTACTACCGCCAGGACCCAGGCAGCTGCACCAGACGTACTACCGCTGAAGATGAAGACCTGCGTGGAGTTCCAGGCAGCGGTACTACCGCCACCTCAGCGGTACTACCGCCAGCACAGGTCGCGGTACTCCGCCAGAGGTACCGCTGGAGGTACCGGCACACTCGAACGCCACTGGATACCCCTACGGTACCGCCCGGTACCCGCTTCGTACTACCGCCAGCGAGCGCAATTAATCCCAGCGGTACTACCGCTGGTGCAGCGGTACTACCGCTGGACCTGGGAGATTCGGGCTGAAGCCCATGTAACGCCCACAACTTACCCCTTCGCCTCTTGGACTATAAATACTTCTTTGCCTAGGGTTAGGGTTAGACTATGATTTGGGAACTAAAGTAGAGCCTTGCTCCTTCTTCTCAAAGTGTCTATTTCCTCCTATGGAGATGACTCAAGGCCTCCCCTTGTGGAGATGAACCAAGGCCTCCCCTTGTGGAGAAGATCCCTGCGTGGATACCAAGACTCCTCTTGTAGTTTGCTACTTGCCAATCTTTCATTCTAGGGTGATTCTATTGGGTTGGTTGGATTGACCAATTGGACAAATAATTCTAAGAGTAAGGTGTGCTTGAGAGAGGAGGATTGGGGGCTGCCCACGGGGATTTGTTACCAATCGAGTCTTGCCGAGTTGCTACTTGCTATTTACCCTTATGTGTTTGATTTCCCCTCTTTTGCGTCTTCGTTCTTCGCGTGTTTTTCGTGTTCGTCGTTCACTCCGCACAAATCCGTGAAAATCGGGACCAACCCGCATCAGAGAGGCTGCATGTCGAGAGGTCGGTCCAAGGAGTGGATGGTCCTGCTCCTATCTCTGCGCCGTAGTCTCGTGTAGGGGTCACCACCCTAGTACACACGCGCTCGTCGTGATGGCCGAATTTGTATCTATCTACCGTCGGAGCTGCAAAAGCTTCAGTCGTAGTAGTAAATCTTGACGCTTTCCAGGGAGAGAATGCCATCGTCTTGGTCATCAGGGCAAGGCCAACGGTATGCTTCAAACCCACTGCCCCACCTTCCACGTAGGCTCAGATGGCATGGTGGAAGAAAAGCTATGGTTTGCAGAGCAAAGGTGACTCTTTAGAAGGAGGCGTGATCTTCATCTAAAGAATGGAGAAAACAAAGAGGGAGATGGGGAAAGCAGGAACAAGATGAGACCGGTGTGGGCTACCATGTGCGCCGTGCTCACGTCACGAGGCTACAGCTGCGTCAATATGGTGTCCTCACGAACCTGAGCCGAAGTGGACTAGCTATACCAATGCTTCCTCTGTACGTGCCCTCATGAGACGCACCGGCAGCCGACGGGGCCATGCATTCATGGACCGGGACGTTAGCGGAATTCACGCTAGCGGCGGCCTTTGGCAGGGATAGATAGAGGGTTTGTATGTGCCGATGGCTTGGTAGGTACGCCGGTCACGACAGACAGTGGTACGATCACCGACAAGCGATCGTCCTAGTAGGCGGTATGGACTGATCCGTGGAAGGAGCACGCGGCCGGCGGCGTCGCTCCATCGATCTGGCCGGGCTCGATCGACGTGATGAACCGGACGGGCTGGAATGGATGGTCACCATCGGCCGGCACATGTACGTATGGTCGTCGCTTCCATCGGTACGACACGTCGGCAGGTAGGCCCTTTTTTTTTTTTTTGAATTTTCCATACTTGTATTCATACTAGCAAAATGCCCGTGCGTTGCAACGGGCCAAATAACTATTGGACCGTAACAACATTTTAGGTATTGTCTAAAACTTGGCTTTATTATAGAATTCGAAATATCTTGAATTTTGTCCTAATTTTGTACCGTTAGAAACATCTTAGGTTTCACAAGCATGACAAGCAAAAATACAAATCTTAAAATGACCGAAATGAGCATTCACGGCAGCATTAATTTTCCCAACAGCGGTGAGAGTCAAGGTAATCGAATAAACTAAAGGTCATATGATTACTTATCGTATATACCCGTTCAGAGTTCGCTCCAAAATCAATAATGTGTAAACATATTATATTTAGTAGTTAGCAAGATGAATAAATGAATGAACTGACAGTCCGTATGTGTATGTGTGATTCTTTTTTGCCTATAATAAAAGAAAAGGCGTACAAATGATCCAACATTATTAGGAACAAGCAAATGTTTCCACCTTGGCCATGTCACTCAACAAATATATGCATCAACGTGGTGGAATGAAAACATAGATGTTGAGACAATAGTCAGCTAACACATGCTCAATGTGCGGTGATAAACATAGCTTTGACATACCACCTTGAAGCCATTATGTTTAAGTTTGTAATATGTACAGGAAAAACCAAGGAAAGACGGGGTTCACATGTATCACCCGTAACTAACAGGCCATCAAAGAACCAATTTGTATAGCCTGAACTCTAAAGGAATAGCACATCAATATAATTCATGAGCATAGAATGCAGCCCGAACTCCGAGGGATGGAACAAAAACTGTAGACTACGCTGTCGCATCCGAGAACTGACAAATTATGATTATCCAAATAAACTACACATGAGCATAGAGTGCACATCACAACACATTGCAGGAGCTAGCAACGAAGTTGATCAACCGATGGGTCAAACTTAAACCGACGAGAACGACGAAAAAATCTAAACCCGAGTGAATTGGAAGAACAATTGGGAGAAGACCCGCTAGTTCTCACTCACGAGCTGGTTACCGTTCAATTGATTGTGGTGTAGACATGGCTCAAGCTGGAGGCTGATCAAATTTCACGTTTGGGCCTACGGTTGTGCAGAGATGGGAAGACGAAGGTAAGAGGGAGATGCAAATATGGACATAACTGAGAAGGGGTCGTGGACTGGAACAGCAGACGCCGTGGGTCAATCGCACAATCGCCAAATCTGCTTCCGCCATTCCTGCAGCAAAAGATCCGGCCGCCACTCCTTGATTGGATGCACCACATGCTCAGACCGGGAGACAACCATGCCAGATGATGATACGGCCATGCGCTGCTGCTGGCTCGGACAGAACTCGACCTAGGACAGAAGTGTAGCCGTGGCGGATTCGAGGCGTGGGGCAGAGGAGCGTGCTTCACGCGGGAGCTGCGAGGGCGGCGGCCTGACACCAGTCAGCGTGTGCGTTGGAGAAGGGGACCGACGGGCTCACGCGCTAGTGCTCGTAGAAGAACGGGGGCAAGTTCAAGTATGGCATGCCCGTGAATCCAGGGCTGCCGCGCCGGTGAGGTAGGGCCGTCGATGGAGCGCGGTGGTGGTGCTCTGCTGGGAATCGAATCGGAGAGGCCGGGAGGTTGAAGACAGGGCCTAAACTGCAAAGTCGCGACCATAGACCAGAAGGGACTGCGGGTTGATTTTGTTGTTCTCGAGGGACTAAAATATAAATTTGCCTGACGTACCTACGGTCGCTTAGTAATATTATATAGTACAGACTAGAGGAACAATACAAGGTCGATTACAAGCAAAGAAAAAGGAAGGATACGAAGAACAACACCGCAACGCCTCGCCGTCTTCAACCTCGGGCAGCTCCACCACGCGCACCCTCCACCGCCGGAGACGAAGGAGGAAGCAGACGCCCAGAGCCCCCACCACGGAGCGGGAGAGCTTCTTGCCACCACTGTGGCGTTGACGAACCACTGGATCCACCAGCTCCGACGAGCTGGATCTTGGACGCTGAACGAACAGAGGTCGGGGCAGCACCCCGCGCACCTCCCGCCCCAGATCCGTGGCCTGCGCTACAGATCTTCCACCAGCCACCCGCACACCACCGCCACGGCCGCTTCGCACCTCCATCACCACCGGCCTTGCATCCACTCGAAGCCGGGCTGCCGCCGAAGCCGGAGAAACGCGCAGCAGCTCGGGAACGAGGCCTGCAGCTCGAGGACGCCGTCGACGACGACACCACGGAGGGGGAGCCGCAGATCTCCAAAACGGCAGCGTCGGCCTCCCCGCCTCAGCCGAGCCGCCCAAAATCCGCACCGCTACTCGCCGAGCGCAGATCTAGGGATCCCCAGCCCTCCCGCCGCCGGAGCGGCCGGCGGAGAGCGGGAGATCCCCAGATACGCCGGCGGCTTCTTGTCGACGCCGAGTCGCCTCCGCGTTTCTCTCGAGCACTGTCGACGCCGAGTCGCCTCCAGGTATGGACTGATCCATGGCGGCGGACGGTCCCCCGGCTACTACGCGGAAACCACTCCATCTTGTGGTTTTGGCCGTCGTGCGCGCGGAGAGGATTTGACATTAGTCGTCGCCGCCATCCTGGATACTGCAATATTGCTGCTATAATCCGGCAAGATCATGTACGTATCAGCTGGTGGCCGCAACGCTGCGGACGTGAGCCGGGGCCGTACGCAGGCGCGGCCCGTCGGCAGTCCGGCCGAACAGGGGACGTACTCGCCACGGCCGAGCAGGTGAGAGAGGCTTACTGTTAATCAAAAGTACCTAGGACGTCCAAACTGTTATATGTGTATAGGTTTACTGTTCATCACACTGTACATGTATAAGTATTGGTCTTTGGCCCCCTGGGAATATCAGTTGCTCATTCACAACATGGTATCAGATCCAAGGTTTCGAGTTCGAGTCCTGGTTTGCGCAATTTGTTCTAAAATTGTTGCTGCCCTCTCTTTGTCCACGTATAGGCCTCTTGAGCCATACCTCTGAGACTCGCGCGCCGTCGCTCTCTTCCGGTTGCACGTGTTGGCCTCTCCCTCCCCGAGTCACACGTGAGGGGGTGTTGAAGTGTATAAGTGAATTGTCTGGCCCTTTCCATCAGATCGGTCTTTTGGAATAGTGGTCAGCGCATGAAGCTTGACATGGTATCAGAGCATAGGTTCAGCTCTCATCTCCTCCTCCGCGCGCGTTGCAACTCCGCGTAGTCCAGGGTCGCCGTCGTTGCCGGTCTCCGGCTGACCTGCGCCTCTCTTCTTCCTCTCGCCGACCTGCTGCGCTGCTCCCGCTCGTGGGCGTTCGCTGCCGTCGCCGTCCGTCGCCGTTCGACCTGCGGCCTGCTCCCGCGACTGCAGCGCGGGCCGTCGTTGCTCGAGGTCGCCGTCTCCCGGTCCGTCGCCGTTCGCTGCTCCTGCGACCTGCGGCCTGCTCCCGCGACCTGCTGCCTCGTCGCGAGCCTCTGCCTCGTCGGTGAGCTCCGGCCTCGTCGCGAGCTCCGGCCCGTCTCTCCCGTGGCCGCATCGAGCAGGCGAGCTCCCGCGTCCCTGCGAGCTCGGTGCTGGCTCTCCCGCGTCCCGCGTCCCTGCCGAGCTCTCCCGTAGCATCGTAGCCCAGCAGCATCGAGCAGGTGAGCCTCGTCCCTGCTGGCTAGATCTATATTCTCTCTCATCCTTAGTTGACTTCGAAAAAAAAAACTGAGAAAAAAAAACAGAGAGCCCGCTATGTCCTCTTCGGGCTATGTTGTTGTTCCCCGGTGCTCGATTATCTTTGATGGCACCAACTATGCCGAGTTTGTGGGATTTATGCGTATCCACATGCGCGGCCTCCTGTTGTGGGGTGTTCTGTCCGGCGAGGTCCCACGTCTGCCGGGCCCTGTTGCTCATGTGGCTCCTTCTCCGCCGGTGCCACCTGTTCTGGCTGTTGATGCTTCTCAGGCTGATCGTGATGCCGCCAAGGATGCCGATGATCGTGCAGTTGAAGTCTACGACCAGCAGGTATCAGTTTATTCCGATGCTCTTTCCATCTATCGGGATGAGTTGGCTACTTACACTCAGTGGTGCAATGATGATGCTCGTGCTGCTGCTGTTCTCACTGCTAGTGTCTTGCCTCAGTTTGCTTCTGAGTTTATGGGATTAGGCACTACTGCTGCTATGTGGACTTATCTTTGTCAGCGCTATCAGCCATCTGGTGATGCTCTCTACCTGTCTGTGGTGCGTCAGGAGCATGAGCTTCAGCAGAGTGACTCTACTGTTGATGAGTTCTACACACAGTGCTCTGCCATCTGGCGTCAGCTTGACTCTCTGAGGACAGTTGTTTGTGGTACTTGTCGATGCTGTCAGACAGTGAGGTCAGACTTGGAGTTTCAGCGTGTTCATGAGTTCCTATCTCTCCTCCGTCCCGAGTTTGAGCCTCGGCGTGCTCACGTGCTTGCCCGTGGTCGTGTTCCTATATCAGAGGTGCTGGCAGAGGTTCGAGCTGAGGAGACACGCCTCCGTTCTGCCGGTTTCCTTGTGACTCCCACTGTACTTGCTGCCCGAGCTTCTGTGTCGTCTGCTCCACCGCTCCTACCCACTCCTTCACGGGGGATGGGCGGGCGCCCTGCAGGAGCGGGCCGGCCTCGCATGTTCTGTGACTACTGCAAGAAGCCAGGTCACCTTGTGTCCACCTGTTTCAAGAAGGAGCGTGACTTGGGTCGCTCCTCTACAGTGGGTCGTACGCCTTCACCGAGCTCGTCACTCACTGATCTGGACATTGTGCGGCTCAAGCGTCTGCTGGCTTCCTCAGGCTCTTCCTCGACAGGCACCGTTGCCTCGCTGACTGCTTCCACTACTGCTGCTCCGTCACCGTCGCCTACACAGTCAGGTACATCTCTGTGGGTTCTGGATTCTGGAGCTTCCTTTCACATGTCGTCTAATTCTTCTGCTCTGTCTTCTATTCGACCTCTTGATTGTCCTGTCAATGTTCTCACTGCCGATGGCACACCTCTTCCTGTTGCTAGTCGTGGCACTCTTTCTACCCGTCTTTCTCTGTTCCTAGTGTTTCTCATGTTCCCCGTCTTACTATGAATCTTTTCTCCGCTGCTCAAATTACTGATTCTGGTTGTCGTGTCATTCTTGATACCGACTCTTGCTCTGTTCAGGACCGTCGCACCCAGGCTCTAGTTGGAGTTGGCCCTCGGCGCCGTGATGCTCAGGGCCTTTGGGAGGTTGACTGGCTTCGTGTTCCTTCCGCTGCCACCACACCCGCCAGTTCACATGCTCTTGCTGCCTCCTCTTCCGCGTCCTTCCAACAGTGGCATCATCGACTTGGTCATATATGTGGCTCTCGCTTGTCTTCATTAGTGCATCAAGGAGTTTTAGGGTCTGTCTCTGGTGATGTTTCTTTACATTGTAATGGTTGTAGACTTGGCAAACAGACTCAGTTACCTTATCCTACGAGTGAGTCAGTCTCTCAGCGTCCTTTCGATCTAGTTCACTCCGATGTATGGGGTCCTGCTCCCTTTGCTTCGAAAGGTGGTCATCGCTACTATGTTCTTTTTATTGATGATTTCTCTCGCTACACTTGGCTCTATTTTATGAAATCTCGCAGCGAGGTTCTCTCTATATACAAGCGATTTGCTGCCATGGTCCATACCCAGTTTTCCACGCCTATTCGTGTTTTTCGTGCTGACTCGGCTGGTGAGTATATCTCTCAGATGTTGCGTGGTTTTCTTGCCGAGCAGGGTACTCTTCCCCAGTTCTCTTGTCCTGGTGCCCACGCTCAGAATGGCGTTGCTGAGCGCAAGCATCGCCACCTCCTAGAGACGGCTCGTGCGATGATGATCGCTGCCTCTCTACCTCCCCACTTTTGGGCGGAGGCTGTTTTCGCATCCACCTATCTTATCAACATCCAGCCTTCGGCTGCCTTGCAGGGTGGTATCCCTATGGAGCGTCTCTCTGGTCGTTCTCCTGACTACTCTGCTCTTTGCATGTTTGGGTGTGTGTGCTATGTTCTCCTTGCTCCACGCGAACGCACCAAATTGACCGCTCAGTCGGTTGAGTGTGTTTTTCTTGGCTACAGTGATGAGCACAAGGGTTATCGATGTTGGGATCCTGTTAGTCGTCGGCTACGTATTTCCCACGATGTGACTTTTGATGAGTCTCGTTCCTACTATCCGCGTCCTACCGCCTCGACCTTCTCAGTTGAGGATATCTCCTTCCTTATACTCCCTGACACATCTCCTCTTGTGCCCCATATTCCTTCTCCACCTCCACCTCCGGCGAGTCCCACTGTTTCTGATACACCTTTGACACCACCCTCTTCTCCTCCCTCGTCACCTACCTCTCCACCTACTCCTCCAGTGTGCCCTCCCCTTTCTCCCTTCCCTCTCCACTACACTCGTCGCCCTCGTGTTGAGGATGATCCCTCTGGCATGCCCTCTACTTCCGGAGCGCCACCTTCCCCGTGTACACCGGTTCATAACCTTCGTTCTCGGACCTCATTACGGTCTCCTGATCGCTATTCTGATTCCCAGTACGGTCTTTCTGCTGTTGCTGAGCCCACTTCCTACCGTGATGCCATGGCTCAGTCCGAATGGCAGCTTGCGATGACTGAGGAGATTGCTGCCCTTGAGCGCACTGGCACGTGGGATCTTGTCTCCCCTCCTCCCGGTGTTCGTCCCATCACATGCAAGTGGGTCTATAAGATCAAGACTCGCTCCGATGGTTCTCTTGAGCGTTACAAAGCTCGTCTTGTGGCTCGTGGCTTTCAGCAGGAGCAGGGACGCGACTATGATGAGACGTTCGCTCCCGTAGCTCACATGACCACTGTCCGCACTCTTCTCGCGGTGGCTTCTGTTCGTAATTGGTCTGTGTCTCAGCTTGATGTCCAGAACGCCTTTCTCAATGGGGAGTTGCGTGAGGAGGTCTATATGCAGCCACCACCGGGGTACTCTGTTCCTGATGGTATGGTCTGCCGTCTTCGGCACTCTCTCTATGGCCTTAAACAAGCCCCTCGCGTCTGGTTCGAGCGTTTCGCCTCTGTGGTGACTGCCGCTGGCTTCAAGCCTAGCGATCATGACCCCGCGTTGTTTGTGCACACCTCCCCTCGTGGACGGACACTTCTCCTCCTGTATGTTGATGACATGATCATTACTGGAGATGACTCTGAGTATATCGCCTTTGTTAAGGCCCGTCTCCGTGAGCAGTTCCTGATGTCTGATCTTGGTCCACTTCGCTATTTTCTTGGGATTGAGGTTTCTTCGACCTCTGATGGCTTCTTCATCTCCCAAGAGAAATATATTCAGGATCTTCTTGCTCGCGCCGCTCTTGGTGATGACTGCACTACTGAGACTCTTATGGAGCTCAATGTTAAGCTTCGTGCTACTGATGGTGATCCTCTCACAGACCCCACACGCTATCGCCATCTTGTTGGGAGGCTTGTCTATCTTGCTGTCACTCGTCCAGATATTTCATATCCTGTCCACATCTTGAGTCAGTTCGTCTCAGCTCCCAGCTCTGTCCACTACAGTCACCTTCTCCGTGTTCTACGATACCTTCGTGGCACGATCTCTCGCCGACTTTTCTTTCCTCGCTCCAGCTCTCTCCAGCTTCAGGCCTACTCTGATGCTACTTGGGCTAGTGATCCCTCTGATCGCCGCTCGCTATCTGCCTATTGTGTTTTTCTTGGAGGATCTCTGATTGCCTGAAAGACGAAGAAACCGACTGCCGTCTCCCGCTCCAGTGCAGAGGCTGAGTTGAGAGCAATGGCTATGCTGACGGCTGAGGTGACTTGGTTGCGATGGTTACTAGAGGATTTTGGTGTTACTGCTGCTGCACCGACTCCTCTATTGTCAGACAGTACATGTGCTATCAGCATTGCGCGTGACCCGATGAAGCATGAGCTCACCAAGCACATCCGTGTAGATGCCTCCTTTGTGCGTGCTGCTGTGCAGGACCAGCTTCTTGCTATTCACTATGTGCCCTCTGAGTTACAGCTGACGGATTTCTTCACGAAGGCACAGACTCGAGCGCAGCATGGGTTCTTTCTCTCCAAACTCAGTGTTGTTGAAACACCATGAGTTTGAGGGGGGTGTTAGATGTGTATAGGTTACTGTTCATCACACTGTACATGTATAAGTACTGGCCTTTGACCCCCTGGGAATATCAGTTGCTCATTCACAACACAAACATCCATCGCACACGTCTAATTAGTTTATCACGTACGCGGCCGTGGGTTGACGCTCCTGTCGCCCGGCCACCCAGCACCACCGCACGAGCGCAAGAAACTCCTTCCTTCCATTTAACCCGTGCGTGTGCTAATTCAGAGGCCATGCATCGTACGTGTGGATGCCAGTCAGGGAGCTGTCGGGCTTTTTGCCTGAGCACGACGGATCCGCCAGCAGTTCCTGTCTGACTGTCGCCGGAGAAAGATAGCCAACAGGACGCGTTTCAGCCGTATCTCTACTACTTCCTCCGTTCCAAATTAGATGTCTTTCATTTGTCCACATGCAGATGTATATAGACATGTTACAAGTATAGATATATCCGTATGTGAACAAATGGAAGACATATAATTTGGAATGGAGGGAGTATATAATATGACTTCAGGTGATGATACGTTTTTTGAATTGCCGATTTTGCCCTTACGTATTATGAGATTTTATAGTACTGCCACCGCCAAGTAATCAACGTACCGGTTCGGTGATAATAAAAAGAATCCTCAATCCTGCCCGTCCTGACTCCCGACAGACCTTTCCATTGCCTCATCTCTCTCCATTGCCTCGACCCGTTCAGCACCAACCCATCCGGCCCGCCTCCGGCCGTTCGCCGGCGCCGCCCTACCCTCTCCCGTGCCTCGCGGATCCGGCTCGACATTCTTCTCTTGCTGAATCCCCGCCGCGCGCCCGTGCCGCGCCCAACTCCCCGCCGCCCTGCTGCCAATCGGCCACGCGAGCCTAGCGAGGCGAGGTTAGCGAGGAGGCGATAGAGGATATGGACTGCCGCCACGATCTTCCGTCTGACTTCTTCTGCAATGACAAGACGGCCCTCCCGAGTCCCTCGTTGGCGCCGCATTTTCGCGAGGCGGCCGCGCGGCTTCTGCACCGTGTCTGCACGCGGAGGAGGCGACGCTGGGCTAGGCTCGGGCCCGATGCGCTGTCGGCGGCAGATATAGTGGAGGCGGCTATGGTAAGTTCGGCATCGCCCCCGTCGTGAACCTCCGCTCTGCGTAGCTGAACGGCGGGCCACTTTCTCACAATACGGCAAAGGTCCAAATCGAAGAACAAATCGAGGGAGGAGGGACAAACGCGGCCGTTACCAACGCTCGCGATGAGGCCAGCCGCATGCCGTGCCCAGCATCCCCACGCTAGCTGCAGTCGCAGGCCCGGCCACGGCCAGGTTGGCCCCTACAGCCATGGTGCAAGGAGGGGAAGGGGAATAGGCATGGGCCGGCGTTGTAGGTCTCCCTTTGCAGCCACGCTGCGATGAGGCAGCGACGAGCTACATTAAACACAAAAATGAAATTCCCTCAATGAGCAGAACACGTTGATGCAAAGAGTATTTTGGAGATGGGCAAAGGGGATCGGCTGTCAGGGCCATGGAAGAATATAAGAGAGAAAGAAGAGAAATAAGAACAAAAAGAAGAAGAAAAACAAGTACATGCGGTGGTGGGGATAAGCTCGAGGGGATAAAGCAGATGTGCTGTAAGAGTACCTATCCTTGTTGCTTGGCCAGATAAACACCTAACTGTATCAGAGAAAAATAATTTGACAAAAACAAATGTCATATGCGTTTAGAACTATTTTTGTGCAATGATATGTTTTCTATAGGTATGATGCGATAAATTTTCATGCGCCAGAAATATGCGAAAAGGTTGAGATGATTGTGTGTGTGAACTAAAATAGGTTGATTTCGTTCCTGGCACCAATGAACCACAATATTTGGATACAAGTAAAATCACTAAAAATGGAACTCTCTTTAGATAGAACATCTAGAAAATGAATTTGGAGGAGTTGTTTCTAACAATCCACCAGCGTCTAGAACATATGCTAAAAGGCAATTTATTGGGGAAGGCCATAGGTGAGATAGCGGTTGCTACATCACTGGATAATCATCCATGAGATAATGCTGATTTCGCATTAAAAAACAAACATCCACCTTTGTCCTGTCTGCAGCCAAGTATTCACCAACATTGTAGACTTCTTAACGACAGAAATCATGAGATTTTGTGACTTTCTTTAGCGCCTTCATGAGCGAACTTGTGGGATCTGAGGTTTTATCTTGCGCGAATAGCATAGTGGTCGTTTTATGAAGAATGGAAATAAAATTTAGGAGGACTCCAGCTTGGATACTATATTCCTATATGCTCCAATGGGATTGTATTATTCAGTTTATTGAAATTTAATAAGACAAATAATGCAAATTGCTTTTCTTTAACAACTTTTTTGGTGGCTATCTTTTCCTGTCGTGGTGGGAACACGCAGATGCCTAGGGGTAGGCTTATTCTGGGGCCGAACGGGTGCTTGTGGATTCGGGAGGGATTGCGCGGTGGAAACGTACACGAAGAACACTGCAAACACAAAGATCTACCCTGCTTCGGGGCCCTCGTGAGGAGGTAAAACCCATACTGCAGCACTATCCTATTTGGTGTATTTCCCTCTGTATATGCGGTGTGTCCAAATGCTCCTTGAGCTGGATATGTCTGAATGCCTCTAATTACCGCTAATTAAGCTACTAATCACTGCTAATCTCCAGAGAGGAGAGCTCCCGCGGGGAAAATGAGCTCCCGCGAGTGTGAGGGCTGCGTGCGCGACCCTCTCCATCTCCTCCCCCTGGTGCTCTTTATATAGGGAGAGCCCAGGGGACATGCAGGGGACAAGGGGACAAACATCACTGTACACTGTACACTGTAGCAGAGGTGACTACTGGGGTCTTGTCACACTGTTCACGCGTCACTGTAGTTGTACTCTAGTCACATCAGGAGCACTGTAGCCACGCTGCCTGTGTCACGGTCTTTGTCTTGTTCTGCTGGGTCAACTGATAACAGTGCCAGGTACGAGCAGGGGACGTCCCAGTACCCGGTATAGCTGGACGTGGCGCGGTGCTGGATGTGCTAGAGATATCTCGGTCCAGCCGAGATATTGGAGACCTCGGTTGACGTACAGCTGCGAGGTAGCGCCGAGGTAGCAGTTCAAGTCGTGGCTCCGCTCGAAGGAGATGCTGGTCTCGGTCGTCACCGAGGTAACGAGGTGGATTGCACCGCTGGTTGATCTCGGTCCAGTCCGAGGTATGGAGGCCCGAGGCATCGTAACGTCGACCGAACCGAAGTGGTAGCCCTGTCCGAACGAGGAGCACTAGCTCGGCCCGTCCCGATCCGAACTGGAGAAGCTGGCCCGTCCGGGGTAGGCAGAAGATTTGGCCCAGCCGAGGTAGGAAGCCCGGTCCGTCCGAGGCTGGCAAAGTGGCCGAGGCTGGCAAAGTCGGCCCGAGCCGGGACTGGAGGGACCGGCCTGCTGGGAGGCTTCGGCCCGCCAAGGTATGCTGGGGAGACTCCGGCCCAACAGAGTCTGAAGTTCATCTCGGGCCCAGCCGAGGTAGACGGACCTTGGTCCAGCCGGGGCTGGGAGGTACTTCGGCCCAGGACACTATTTTTTCTCTGTTTCCTTTATCTTTTCTGCTGTTTAATTGCTGCCTCTTCTACTAGCTCCACTAAATCACCAGCTTTGGTATACCCGGGGTCACATCCCCGACATTAGTCCCCGAGGCTGCGGGGGGACTCGCAGAGTCGCGCGCAGACTTACAAAAATAAATGCCACCATCGAAACCTCCATGTATACGACCTCCTGCATATATGGGCGCCATAATAATTCGGTCGTCTTAGCCATGCCTTCCAGGCCAATTGCGACATCCGGTTGACCGAGCTCACCCGAATCAACAACGAGATGGACAGTTTGTACTGGAAATATGTTGCCTGAATGGTCACCATTATACGCCGGTTCTTAGCCCTCCTGGCTTTTACCGAACTCGGATGCCACCAGCGTCGGTTAGCCCTCCTGGCTTTTACCGAATTGAGATGCCGCCAGCGTCGGTTAGCCCTCCTGGCTTCTACCGAATCGAGATGGCGCCAGCGTCGGTTAGCCCTCCTGGCTTTTACCGAATTGGGATGCCGCCAGCGTCGGTTAGCCCTCCTGGCTTTTACCGAATCGAGATGCCGCAAGCGTCGGTTAGCCGTCCTGGCTTTTACCGAATTGAGATGCCGCCAGCGTCGGTTAGCCCTCCTGGCTTTTACCGAATTGAGATGCCGCTAGCGTCGGTTAGCCCTCCTGGCTTTTACCGAATTGAGATGCTGCCAGCGTCGGTTAGCCCTCCTGGCTTTTACCGAATTGAGATGCCGCAAGCGTTGGTTAGCCGTCCTGGCTTTTACCGAATTGAGATGCCGCCAGCGTCGGTTAGCCCTCCTGGCTTTTACCGAATTGGGATGCCGCCAGCGTCGGTTGGACCGACATAAACCTGCAAGTTAGTATCTCACATGTCTCGGTACCTCGGCCCCTCTGGGCATAACTCACATGTCTCGGTACCTCGGCCACTCTGGGCATAACTCACATGTCTCGGTACCTCGGCCACTCTGGGCATAACTCACATGTCTCGGTACCTCGGCCACTCTGGGCATAACTCACATGTCTCGATACCTCGGATGTCCGGTAGCCACTCTGGGCGCTTACCGACATCAATGTCTCCAGCCTCTGCTGGTTTGACATAAGCATATCTCGAATGCCGGTCTTAGCCACTCCGGGCGTATACCGACATAGATGTCTCCAGCCACTGCTGGTTTGACATAAGCATATCTCGAATGCCGGTTTTAGCCACTCCGGGCGTATCCCGACATAGATGTTTCCAGCCACTGCTGGTTTGACGTGTAACCTGCAAAAACATACCTCAAAGGTTGCCCCTGATTAATCAACATAGACACTGATCTGGTACACAGGTAATGCCATGATACATTGGCAAACAGAATAAACAATGATCTGGTAAACAGATGATGCCATGATACGCTGGCAAACATACTAAACGACGATTTGGGATAGGGAATGATGCCAGGATATTGTAACAAACCGAAACAAACGGTGATTTGGGATGTGGAAAGATGCCGTGATGCTATGGTAAACCGAAACAAAAGGCGATCAAGAGAATACCGATAATGCCAGGGTACCTTGGGTAACTTGAGATAACCAACATAACCATGATACCTCAGATTTCCAATATGACCCGGATTACCAATATGACCCGGATTTCCAATATGATCCGGATCTCCAATATGATCCGGATCTCCAACATACCTCGGAATTCCAATATCCCTCAGTAACGAACATTCTCAACAAAACCGATGTCACCTTTCAACGTTAGTCCAACATACATATCATGAAGAATAATTGACGGGAACAACAGTTCTACTAACAGAGGCAGCAAACTATAACACAGGTCGGAAAGTAAACTAAGCAGCAATACTATGCACGAGGAAAGAGACTCGGTCTGAACCGAGTCCCCGAGTCACTTTTCTTATCTAGGAGAAGGTGCAAAACAGACTGGATATCCAGTCCCCGGGTCAAGACATCTTGTCCCGGGTAGAACAACTAATCAGAGCAAGGTAGAAACGAGGGGCCAGTCCCCGAGCACTGTTTGAGACTATCTAGAAGCATGGGCAGACATATAAATGATACTTACACGGTTAGGTTGTAGGAGAAGTCTTAACTCAGATTTCCAAGTCTGAACTCGGATTCTCCCAGGATACCTCGGACTTCAGAACACCTCAGATTCAGAACAGCTCGGACTCCAGAACAGCTCGGATTCCAGAACACCTCGGATTCCAGAACACCTCGGATTCCAGAACACCTCGGATTCTAGAATCAGCTCGGATTCCAGAACACCTTGGATTCCAGAACAGCTCGGATTCCAGAACACCTCGGATTCCAGAATCAGCTCGGATTCCAGAATCAGCTCGGATTCCAGAACACCTCGGATTCCAGAACACCTCGGATTCCAGAACAGCTCGGATTCCAGAACACCTCGGATTCGCACTGTAGCCAACTCGAAAATGAGTCAACACACGGGGACGAGGCCGAAGTCGAGTCCCCGCGTTGATGACGAAGGTCCCATCCGAATTGATCCAGCAAACGCCACTATCAGCCCCACGGTGGGCGCCAACTGTCGTGGTGGGAACACGCAGATGCCTAGGGGTAGGCTTATTCTGGGGCCGAACGGGTGCTTGTGGATTCGGGGAGGGATTGCGCGGTGGAAACGCACACGAAGAACACTGCAAACACAAAGATCTACCCTGCTTCGGGGCCCTCGTGAGGAGGTAAAACCCCTACTGCAGCACTATCCTATTTGGTGTATTTCCCTCTGTATATGCGGTGTGTCCAAATGCTCCTTGAGCTGGATATGTCTGAATGCCTCTAATTACCGCTAATTAAGCTGCTAATCACCACTAATCTCCAGAGAGGAGCGCTCCCGCGAGTGTGAGGGCTGCGTGCGCGACCCTCTCCATCTCCTCCCCCTGGTGCTCTTTATATAGGGAGAGCCCAGGGGACATGCAGGGGACAAGGGGACAAACATCACTGTACACTGTACACTGTAGCAGAGGTGACTACTGGGGTCTTATCACACTGTTCACGCGTCACTGTAGTTGTACTCTAGTCACATCAGGAGCACTGTAGCCACGCTGCCTGTGTCACGGTCTTTGTCTTGTTCTGCTGGGTCAACTGATAACAGTGCCAGGTACGAGCAGGGGACGTCCCAGTACCCGGTATAGCTGGACGTGGCGCGGTGCTGGATGTGCTGGAGATATCTCGGTCCAGCCGAGATATTGGAGACCTCGGTTGACGTACAGCTGCGAGGTAGCGTCGAGGTAGCAGTTCAAGTCGTGGCTCCGCTCGAAGGAGATGCTGGTCTCGGTCGTCACCGAGGTAACGAGGTGGATTGCACCGCTGGTTGATCTCGGTCCAGTCCGAGGTATGGAGGCCCGAGGCGTCGTAGCGTCGACCGAACCGAAGTGGTAGCCCTGTCCGAACGAGGAGCACTAGCTCGGCCCGTCCCGATCCGAACTGGAGAAGCTGGCCCGTCCGGGGTAGGCAGAAGATTTGGCCCAGCCGAGGTAGGAAGCCCGGTCCGTCCGAGGCTGGCAAAGTGGCCGAGTCTGGCAAAGTTGGCCCGAGCCGGGACTGGAGGGACCGGCCTGCTGGGAGGCTTCGTCCCGCCAAGGTATGCTGGGGAGACTCCGGCCCAACAGAGTCTGAAGTTCATCTCGGGCCCAGCCGAGGTAGACGGACCTTGGTCCAGCCGGGGCTGGGAGGTACTTCGGCCCAGGACACTATTTTTTCTCTGTTTCCTTTATCTTTTCTGCTATTTAATTGCTGCCTCTTCTACTAGCTCCACTAAATCACCAGCTTTGGTATACCCGGGGTCACATCCCCGACATTTCCAGGGTACATAGTGTGACACATGCGATTCCAAAAATGCCCGTGGCAACGCACGGGCATTCCACTAGTATACATATATCATCCTCGCAGCGCCGTATTTGGTACGAATCCATGTATATATATACGTAGCAGCACAAAGTACGAGCCGTTCGTGCGTATATATCTCTATATATAAAAGGCGTCGATCTCAGCCTCCCCACGACCTGGCCACGTCACCCGGAAATCACAGCCGTCCGATCGGCGAAATGGACGGCCAGGATTGCCCCACGTCGACAAACACTGTAGATGTGAAGTGCTATCTACAATGACGCGCTTCAGCAGTGCCCGTGCCTCCCCGCGCCGTCGATCGCGGATCGGACGGTCACCCAGACGTGCGCGCGGTCTTTTTGCAGAAAGAGACACGCAATGCGAGAAATTGCCCCGCCATCCAAATTCAACGCTGCGAGGGACCTGACTGCGATTTCCAAAAAGTAGATGGACTTTTGTGCATAAGCGTCATCAGATCCCCTCCTCCTCGCGTGCGCGGCCGGAATTCGCCGGCAGCGACGCCGCGCTCCCCCGCCGCTCCCGTCCTCCCCCGCACAGATTGACGCTGCCGGACGCTCCGCCGTCGCCGCCTCCACCTACTGGCCGAGCGCCGCCTGCCGGTACGCCGCGGCCGCGCGGTAATCTCCGCCGCCGCGCTCGCCACCCTCCGCCGCGTTTCGACGTCGCTGGAATGACACGGCGACCATATCATGGCGGCGTCGCCACTCGCGGGCTCCCCGCGTCAGCGCGTGTCGGACGAGCCCGCTCCCGCGTCCCAGGTCGCCGTCGCGCGCCGCCGCGGCAGAGCCGGCCGTCCCTGACGTCAGGATGACGTTCTCGTGGGCCTGGGCTGGCCAGACGGGCCGCCACATGGGCCGGCCGGGCTGCTGTGCAGCTGGGTCGGCCCCTTTTTTTCCCTTCTGTTTTTTTATTCCCCCTGCTTTTCTTTTTTACAAAACTTTTGCAACTTTTGACATACATCTTCCATAATTTTCAAAACTGCACTGCTTCAAAGTGTGAAAATTTCAAAATTTGGATTCAAAATTTCAATATGCCAAACAATTTTTAAAAAACGAAAGTGAATTTCCCCACGACGTTCTTCCTTACTAAAATATTCGATTATTTTGTAAGTTTCAAAATATACTTCAAAAATACACAAGAACTACAGACTTTCAATTTACAAATTACAGCAATTCCACTCATACATGCGAGATGCACATCTACAACAAAAAATCGCCAATTCAGAAGTTCCAGCTAATTTATGAAATTATGAAATTGTTTGTTACCTGACAGGTGCGACATATTTGTCGATTTTTTAAACAACTTTCCAACGTGGACAATTGAAAATTTGAATTTCCTACACCGTACTAATCACAAACATTGTAGCAAAACTTTTTTTACACCGTATTAATCACAAACATAACAGCAAAACAAACACGAACAGAAAAAAAAAGGAGCCCCACTAATTATGGCATATCGTCACATATCGAATTTGAAAAATTAAAATTTTCCGAATGCCGACCCAATTTCCCTAAACAATAACCAGGAAACCAATGCATGTCCTAAAATCAACACCTTTATGGCCAAAAAACACACACAAAAAAAGAAAAAATTGCAACCCGTTTATGGCCAAAAAACACACAAAAAAAGAAACAAAATCCACGTTGGTAAAGATTTTGATAAAATCAACGTCAAATTCCAACGGATTTCGATACTTCCAAATTAGATAAAAATATGCGACCTATTATGGCATAAAAATTAACATTTCCAGGATAGTGCAATTCTAGAGAAAATAAACGACAAATTCCAATAGATTTCTACATTTCCCCATTAGTCCAAATTTAGAGAACAAATTTAGAGAACGCGGTGAATTCCAGACAGTACTTCATCACATAATCAATTACTGTAAATTGCAAAAAAAACATAACTTTTAATATGTTATTCATGAAAATGCAAGCAATAAGTCAAAGCATTTCAAATTTGACAAATTTTAAGACTACCACCACAAAAACTACGCCAAAAGTGAAATTTTTTCAGATTTGGATATGTCAAGCTCCTAAATGTCTTCCACATCTGCCCATTTCAAAAATGACAACATAAATCGAACCTGAAAAAACTTCCCAATTTGAACGAAGTTCAAAATCTAAAGAAATTTTAACCACAACCTTTCTTTCCATCCCAACGATACTCAAATCTACACACTTCAAAGATTTGGGCATTTTACAGATTTCAATTCTACCGCTATAAGACGGCAAATAAATTTGAATATTTTACCCTTTCAAACGCCTCTCAAATTTTACCATTTTTTGCCAACATGAAAAACCAAAAAAACCAAAACCTAAATACCTTTCCAATTTGACTACTTTTCGAAATCTAATCAATATTCAAACAAAAACTCTCTTTGTATTCCAACAATTCTCCAATCTACACAATTTATAAATGTCGACAAACAATTTTCAAACACAATCTCTCTTTGCATCCGAACGATTCTCAAAAATACGAAATTATTGAACGTAGACGATTTCAAAATTGAAATTTTCCACACGGGTGCGGCGGTGCCGCCGCACCAAATTTCCCTAGTATATGTGAATGCGATGGAGACGGTCGGACGGGGACGCGTGATCAATGCGCCCTACGTCAACAAACAGTTCGTCGAAAGGAACTTGAGCTAGTGCATGCTCCGGTACGAAAATGGTTCCAGCTAGTCGGAAAAAGAAATCTTACTATCGATTTTACTACATATAGACGTCCATTAGACATCAGTTTCTATGTCCCACAATTTTTATAATTTGTTTCGCTACATATTTTAGTATCGGCCTAGGACATGACATACTCCCTCCGATGCATATTAATTCTTGCTAAATATAGGATATGTAGCACTAAAACATGGGTAGATACATTGAGTTCATCGACAATAATATGGACCGGAGAAAGTACATCTTTTTTCACGAAAGTTTGCAAACATGTAGAAAACAGAACAATGTAAATTGTAAGTAATATCATTTTTCCGAAAAAAATCTAGCAAATTTTCATGTTTGATTATGGTGTATACTCCCTAGACCCTAGAGCCAAAGACCAGCCTCGTCACCTCTTATTTTCTAAATCCGAGAAACAAGCTATATTGAAATGCCTTGTGGCTTACGAAATTTGTAGTAGTTCATGCCTGAACATTGAAATTACGGGGTTTTGAAATGAAAAAAAGGGCTACCAATCACAGTCTAACCGTTCCAGGGACGTTATTTACTTTTAGCAGTACTACTCCACTTACGGCCGCTTCTAGTAACAGCAGATATGTTGAGACAAGAACGTGAGTTGAAGCTAGTTTGACTGCCACGACGTGCAACCACTCCAACCAAATTAGGACAGTTAAGACAAATACCGGACTAGTACTGCCAGGAGATATAGATTAATAAGTAGCTTAAATGAGCATGACGAGAGAGGTCAAAATGCAGCGCAATCTCGGACGACGGCGTCACCTTATTTTGTTTGGGAGCAGTTCACTCCTGGTTCCCTGTAGTATTCAGAACTGACAGAACATTTATTTGCCGTACTTTGTTCGTTCCTTAGCACGGGGCAAAATATATTCAACCGAGTATCTATTTCATTAGTTAAGAAGAAATCTGTGGGCATTAAAATGGAGGAAGAACCGGTACTTTGAGAGTTCATGTAATTTCCTTGAGCTCTGCAACAAATAATGTTTAGCTGCGAGAGGAGACTTGAAAAAAAAATGTTTCAGTAATCGCAAAATAAAATGTTTGTACTCGGTTTTCTAAATGGCCTCGATCGGTAGCAACTATTTTTTTGCAACTAAGGAGAGATAAACTTCACGTAGGGGTGTGCAAAACTTACACCGGTGCAAACCGTGAAACCTAAACGTGTGTATAACACGTTGGGACCCGCTTATACATGCATATTGTC
Source organism: Poa pratensis (assembly GCA_947311845.1). Classification (NCBI taxonomy): domain Eukaryota; kingdom Viridiplantae; phylum Streptophyta; class Magnoliopsida; order Poales; family Poaceae; genus Poa; species Poa pratensis. The sequence continues at coordinate 50,954,428 of CAMZMU010000074.1, forward strand.
TGTATAACACGCCACTAAGGGCTAGTTTGGATTCCAGTTTCCTTTTCCCCTCTCACAAATACAGACGTAACGCTTCGTTAATTTATGGACGTCTCCAGGTCCGTAGAAAAACACCGATCGTTTCCAGCACGTATGAATCCAAGCAGGCCCTAAAAGTGTGGATATTACTGGCGTGTCGTGCAAAACCAACACCAGTAGTATGTTTCACCATTCCATGGCCTTCAGACCCACTTATTACCGGCGTGGCTTGCAGCATGACACACCACTGGTACAAAGTTGTTCCTGGCGGAGGGAGTTCCCCATCTGGTCTCAGAATATGACCAACGTTTATTTGGCTTGACCCCTCGGTAATTACCTGTCAGATGTAAGCATTTTTCTTGTAGTGGCACCGCATATATAGTAGATTGTGGCACTCTGTGTTGGTAGAGGCATTAGAAGAACAAGGTGAGCTCATTATGGACATTGGGATCACCGTGACTCCACACCTATCCAATAGAGACTCGCTTTTTCTTGCCAAGTGAATTTCTAAATAAATCATCGACTCCATTGTATGGTTTTTCATCAACCTTTTTACTTGCTCGTATCTGGCTTTGTCTACTTGTTTAATCTCCTCGCTAGCTAGATTGTATCCTTGTCATAATATAGTTGCTCACCTAGTTGTATTTATCGAGATAAACCATATTCGTATTTATCTCGGAGTTGACAAGAAAGAGTTTAAATTTAGTAGATCGAAAAATTCATAAGAAATTTTAATATTTTATTCACATTTTAAAATTATGAAAAAAAATAACTCTTGGATGTTTTTGTAACTACAACTGCATTTATTTTTATTTTGTCACATTCACAAGGTTCTGTTGAAATTGCTCAGGCACCACCGCTCTAAGGATGACCACATCTGTAGGCTCGTTGCCTTGAGCTGGCTAGCATCCTTGCCAGTTATTTATATTCCGACATAAATTACACCGGTATCGAGCATCATGATTCAATTTGAATCGTTTCTAGATTATGTAATTTATTTTTATATTACAATTAACAATATTAATCTCATATTAAAGTTGCTAAATATTATGATACATGTTTTGTTTGTTTAGGTTATCTTTTTTCCTATTTAGAGCGGTTGTTTTTATAGAATTACTGTGGCTCAGAAGTACCATTCTATTGAACACATCCTTTAGATCTATGAGTAAATAAATATGTACAATGTCACATGCTATTATGGATTAATTTATAGCATTTAGATGGATTTATGGTATGGTACTTATAAGTTTATATACATGTGTGTACATATGTTTTAATCTATGTCAAAATCCCGAACTATCTTGACAGAGAGCTAAACCGTTTGATGTCGCAAATATCTTGACAAAGGTTTAAAGTTTTGATTTTCTGTTTAGGGTATAAACAAACATAACTTTTAGAAAACATAAGGTGACCGTAGTTTTGCATACCTTTTAATTATTGTTGTTGATGATATAATTATTCCACACTTGTTGTCTCAGATGTGTCTTGCATACTTTTCTGGGTGTTTCTACAATTATAGAAACGAAATCCACGAAAACTCTCTTTTGTGTGTGAGCTCGAGTGATCTTCTTATTTTAAAAATAAAAAAAATCATATTTCTATGTTCAATAAATTAAAAAAAAATTAGTCAATGATGTATCCTATAAGCATGCAAAATTGTACTTAGATCGACACATTTTGATTTTTGTGTAGATTAGAATACATCATTTCTCAAATTAAATTTTTGCAGGTTTATATAATACATCATTAACACATGTAGAATTATACTTATAACTTTTAACTTTAAACATGATTTTTAGAATTTTGAAATAAAAGGATTACTGGAACTGAATAGGTAGAAGTGTGTACTGCTAAATGTGCAGTTGTTTTTTGATTCAAATGCGGGATATGGTCGACTTAAATATGAGATTCTTCGTGCAATTTGCCGGGAGTAGCAAGTTTGTTGTTACTTCCTCCGTTTTTTTATGTAAGGTGTATAGCTTTTCGAAGAAAATCTATAACATAAAGTGTATTGGCCATTTATGGACAATTTGATCCGTAAAAAAAACGAGACTTAAGTCTCAAAAGAAGGATATAACGGATTGTATTCATTTTGTTCATATTAAGAACTCATCTCTCGCGATTTTTCCTAAGAAAAAAATGGGTCCCCTCTATGCAAAAAATATATGTCTTAATATTCGTGTAAAAAAGCTATAATAAATACGTTCAGGAATGGAGGGAGTATATGGAACACCATTAATCTCGCAGTCATCAGGCCAAAGCAAAATATAGGGATCTCTCTAACTGTTAATCGAATGAGAACTAGCTTAGTTCTCATTCGCATGACGTCATCAATCTCAGTTGCAAATTAAGTTGCAACTCATGATTAGCACGAATAACAAAGCAAAATTGAACGGTGTGGAGCAGTTGCAAGTCCAGTTGCAACTCAGTCGAATGAGAACTAACTTAATTCTCAATTACATGACGTCATCAAATCTCAGTTGCAAGTGAATTATGCACAAATTACGAAGCAAATCAAGCGGTCCGAATCAGTTGCAACTCCACTTGCAACTGATGACGTCGTGCGATTGAGAACTATGTTAATCCTCATGTGATTGAGAACTAGCAAAACCACAAAATATATTCAGAAAAATCAGAGAACTTTCACATCACATAGGCAGGCACATCGTACGTGCAACGTTCGCCGCACATGCGACGCATCTTCCGGGGACGACGAGCGCACGCTTCATCACACATACAGTACTATAAAAACGCCACTCTTGTACGTAAGTACAACTGTACAAGTATACTCGATCCAGTATAAAAGATTTTACGAGAGAGCGAAAGGGAGCGCCACTCGTGGGGTTAAAACCCCAAGAACATTCATTCCAAGTTGAGCTGCAGCAGCAAGGGGTTACACATAAGCAAGCACGCGGCTAGAGGAGGAAGAAGAAGCAAGCAAAGCCAAGCCCAAGAAACCAAGCCAAACCGCAGTAGTAGCTGCAGCTCCTGAGCTCGGAAGCAAGCAAAGGGGGGTGGCAAGCTAGAAGGCAAGCGAGCGAGCATGCTCCTCCCCGGCGGCGGCTGCGGGCGGATCTGCCGGAGAGCGGCGGCGGGGGCGCGCGGAGCCCGGGGTTGAACGCGGGATCTGACGACGCGGCTCCTCGGATCGGCCGGCACCGCCTCTCGAGGCACCATTTCCTGGCTCCGGCGGGCGCATTCCGGCATCCCGGAGATCGAGGCTCCTCCCTCGCCTGGTAATTTCCGGGAAGCGTAACCGCGCACGGCAAGAGGCAGGCTCCCCCTGGCGAGTCGGCGAGGGGAAGCGAAGAAAGCGATGGGTTTTGGGAAGGCGCTGTGATTTGGGCTGAAAAGGAGGAATCTTTCCTCCGTTCTCTTCCTCCTTCCTTCCTTGCTTGCTTCCCCGGCGCCTGCCTCCGTCCGTGCCCCTCTTTTATTGCCCTCAGATCGGTCCCTGGCCGCCCTTTTCGGACGGAGGAGGAAGGAGAAAACATGAGGCTCTCGTCGCCGGCCGCCAGCGTCCTCTCGACGGCGGCGTCGCCCGAAGGTACTGTGTTTTCCGATGCCGAGCTCTCTTTGCTCCGTGGCTTGTTGCTTAGTGTCCGTTTATTCGCAGTGTGATTTGAGGTTCATATGACTAGTACTTTGTGGGTGTCGTTTGTTCGTGTGCCTTTTGCTTCAAAGCTCTCTGCGGATTGGCATCCGTGATCAGGCCACAGCGCAATGCGTCAAATTTAGTGTGGAGTGATCTTTGGATTTGTTTGGGGCACATGAATTTGCTTCTTTCGTGTCTGCGGTTTGGGGGTTCTTCTTGTATGTATGCCCATGAAATTTCAGTTCTGCAAAAAAAAAAAAAGTTTGGAAGGGGATTTCAGTTCTGCAATCTCTCTTCTTTCCCATCCAATTCGTTGCCCTATGCCTTAATTCGATATTTTTTTTTACTGAAAGTTGGCTATTTTCATCTGAATAATTGCATTTTTTCAGAGAGATAAAAAATAATAACCTTAGGCCACTTGAACAATCTTGAGACGGCCATACAGATTCACAGCTGTTACAGTCCCTACAGCTATCAATATTAACCAAAAATCAGCACTGACAAGTCTTCTGCACAAAATTATTTTGCCATTACAGCTGTTGAGGAGCACAAGTGCCTGAATTCAGAACTATGGCATGCCTGTGCCGGCCCGCTTGTTTCCTTGCCTGCAGTCGGCAGCCGGGTTGTGTATTTCCCACAGGGTCACAGCGAGCAGGTTAGTGTAATTCTAAGCTTTGCATGATCCTGAATCCTATATACTGTGGCATTTTCGTTGCCACAGATAAATCTGGCTTAATTATGTCAGAAATCGTTTGCTCTCTTTGTTTATGTAGATTTAGTGATTTACTGGGTGAATTTCTGTCTCAGGTAGCTGCGTCGACAAATAAAGAAATAGAGTCGCAGATCCCCAACTACCCTAACCTGCCTCCACAGCTTATATGCCAGCTGCATAATGTGACTATGCATGTAAGTATGCAGATTTGGAGCAGATTTTTCCACACCGAAATAACCTCACTTCTATCTTTGTGTTTCATCATTGGTGTTATTACCTTCAGGCCGATGCGGAAACAGATGAAGTCTATGCACAGATGACGTTACAACCACTTAACCCGGTAATTCACATTTTATCCTGTGACGTGTGCAAATTTCCTTTCACTTGGTATCCAAGTGAGTAACTTTAGCTTGCTTCTCTTTTCAGCAAGAGCTGAAGGATCCGTATCTACCTGCTGAATTAGGTACTGCAAACAAACAGCCAACGAATTACTTTTGCAAAACATTAACTGCAAGTGACACCAGTACGCATGGTGGATTCTCTGTTCCCCGGCGAGCAGCTGAAAAAGTGTTTCCTCCGCTGGTCTGTGCTGCTTCTCTACATTTCAGCTCAGTTTTGTGAATTGACTTGGTTGCACAGAGTGAAGTGAATCATCATCAACTGGTCTAACTTCCCTATAACTTCTGTAGGATTTCACGCTGCAGCCTCCAGCGCAGGAGCTTTTTGCAAAAGATCTTCATGGCAACGAGTGGAAATTCCGTCACATCTTCCGCGGTGAGAATTCCTTATTTGTTGGATAATAACCTAGTTCCTCAGTCTCTGCTATCATTTTTTTTTTGCATTGGGGAACATTGTCGAGCATGATTTCATCTTTTTACTCTTTATTTTCCCTGGCGAAAACAAATCTATCCCGAATAAGGATGAAACTTACTCATAAACACTAATTATGCAGGTCAGCCAAAGCGGCATCTTCTCACTACAGGATGGAGTGTCTTTGTAAGTGCAAAGAAACTTGTCGCTGGGGACTCTGTCCTATTTATCTGGTATGTCCATTCTTCCAACACTAAAGAGGATCACTAGGCACCCCTCCTTTCCTTTATTTCCACTCTCCAGCAAACAGATTGTTAATGGCTGAACTTTGTGTATCTCCGTGCGTTTTCAGGAATGATAACAATCAGCTTCTTCTGGGAATTCGGCGGGCAACTCGGCCACAAACTGTCATGCCATCTTCTGTCCTATCTAGTGATAGCATGCACATTGGTCTTCTTGCTGCAGCTGCTCATGCTGCGTCGACAAATAGCCGGTTTACTATCTTTTATAACCCAAGGTAGATTTTTTGTATGCATGTATTTGTTTTTCTTTTCTTTCTTCTGAATGTTCTAAAATCTCCTTTTTGTGCAGAGCTAGCCCTTGTGAGTTTGTCATACCGCTTGCCAAGTATGTAAAAGCCGTGTATCATACCCGTATATCGGTGGGGATGCGTTTCAGGATGCTCTTTGAGACAGAAGAATCAAGTGTTAGGAGGTATTCTAAATTGAGTTTTGATGTGCTTCACACCTCTTACCTGAACTAATTGCATAGTACACGATATTAACTACCAACAGTCTTCCTAAAAAATTATGAACACTCTTAACCAGATCAAATATTTTTAATTTTCAGATATATGGGAACAATTACAGGAATTAGTGATCTTGATGCTGTTCGTTGGCCAAACTCACATTGGCGTTCTGTAAAGGTATGTTTCCTGAGTACGTTATATTTTATAGCCTCCAGTAAAGTCTGTACAAGAACTTCGCCTTGTTGTTTGGCCATGTACCGTTTGGTTAGACAAGATGAAGTATCTTGTAGAGATTGTTTGCTCTTTCTTGGTATTAACTTCATAGTTTATCAAGAAATAAATGTTTGTATATGAAAAATACAGGTTGGCTGGGATGAATCAACTGCTGGAGAGAGGCAGCCAAGAGTGTCACTTTGGGAGATTGAGCCCCTCACAACTTTCCCGATGTATCCTACTCATTTTCCACTCAGATTGAAGCGTCCATGGCCAACAGGCTTGCCTTCTCTACACGGTACGAAGGTCAATTGATCTTTAGCTAGCATGTACAGTTATGCATATGTAATTGTGTAGTATGCTTTTAATATGGAATACTCTAAATCATTTGTTTCTATAGGTGGTAAGGACGATGACTTGACTTCCTCTCTCATGTGGCTTCGAGATAGCGCAAACCCTGGTTTCCAGTCGTTGAATTTCGGTGGTGCTGGTATAAGTCCCTGGATGCAACCAAGGATGGATACGTCATTACTTGGTCTGCAACCTGACATTTACCAAACGATGGCCGCAGCTGGTTTCCAGGACCCAACGAAGATGTCGCCCACGATGCTGCAGTTCCAGCAGCCGCAAAACATGGTTGGTAGAGCGACACCGCTTCTGCAAAGTCAGATTTTGCAGCAAATGCAACCTCAGTTTCAGCAGCATCCATACCTACAGAACATCAATGGGACGACAAACCAAGGCCAGGCTCAGTCCGAGTTCCTTCAACAGCAGCTCCAACGGTGCCATTCTTTTAATGAGCAGAAGCCACAGCTTCAACAACAGCAAGAACAGCAGCAGCAGCAGCAGCAGCAGCAGCAGCAGCAGCAGCAGCAATCACAGTGTATGCAAGTCCCTCAGCATCAAGACATGCAACAACAAAAGAACATGGCAAACTACCAGTCATCATTTTCTCAACTCTCCTCAGCTCCCCAGTCTTCACCTACGACGCTACAAGCAGTCCTACCATTTTCGCAGCCTCAGAACTTCTCAGACACAAATATAGGCTCACTGTCCCCGTCTGGTGCATCCGCCATGCATACTACATTGGGGCCATTCTCATCAGAAGCAGCTTCACACCACCTAAGTATGCCAAGACCTACCGCGGTACCTGTCCCTGACCCATGGTCGTCAAAGCGAGTTGCAGTGGAGTCTCTACTTCCTTCTCGCCCTCAGGCTACAGCGCAGATAGAACAATTGGACTCAGCACCACCTAGTATACCTCAAAGCTCTGCATTAGCGCCTCTTCCTGGAAGAGGCTGCTTGGTGGACCAAGATGGGAACCCTGATCCTCAAAACCATCTTCTGTTCGGTGTTAATATAGACTCGCACTCACTCCTAATGCAAGGAGGTCTCCACGACGAGAATGATTCGACAGCGATTCCCTACTCCACTTCCAATTTTCTGAGCCCTTCTCAACATGATTTCTCCTTGGATCCAGCACTAAATAGTCCAGGATGCTTAGATGAGTCGGGATATGTGACATGTTCACAGAATCCTGATCAAGCGAATCAACCACCTGCAACTTTCGTAAAGGTACATGACATTCTCTACACAATAAGCATTCAGTTTACATGTTTATTTACCCTGGGGTTTCTTACATGGATTTTCTGGTACTAGCTGGTTTGCTCATCGCTGTGGGTTAGACATGCCATTAGCCAATAAAATTGGTAGAAATAGAATTGGTACCATTGTAACTGAAATTTAGGAGCATTGACCACACAATACCTCTAGATCTAAGAAACTATAATACTGTATGTCCTTTTATTTTATTTTTGACCAGCCAAACCTTAGGGGAAACTCCCACGTTAAATTTTCTATTTTCTACTAAAGAACACCACAGTCTTCAAAGGATGAAGAGCAAGTTCAAGCCATACAGTCCTTTTACTTTTGCTAACTTATTCCTTTGGCACTTTTGATTTGTGAACAACAACAGGTTTACAAATCTGGAACCTACGGGAGGTCGCTTGATATCACTAGGTTTAGTAACTATCACGAACTTCGTAGAGAACTGGGGCGCCTATTCGGCCTTGAGGGCCAGTTGGAAGACCCTTTGAGATCAGGCTGGCAGCTTGTATTCGTCGACCGGGAGGACGATGTCCTTCTCGTCGGTGACGACCCTTGGCAGTAAGTTATATAACCTGGCCTCACTGTTGATACTTCCATGGGTACTGTTCAATGCCGTTTATTCCTTACACGGGTGCGTGTTTCAACTTGCAGGGAATTCGTGAACAGCGTGTCCTGCATAAAGATCCTCTCCCCGCAGGAGGTCCAGCAGATGGGCAAGCAGGGCCTGGAGCTCCTGAGCTCGGCCCCCGGGAAGAGGCTAGGTAGTAGCAGCTGCGACGACTACGCGAGCAGGCAGGAGTCGAGGAGCCTGAGCACCGGGATCGCGTCCGTCGGCTCCGTCGAAGTCGAGTTCTGAAGAGGAAAGCCCTCGGCGTAAGGCTAGCTCTGCCGCGTATGTTTCTTTTCTTGCTAGTTTTTTTAGACCTGGAACCAGAAGCACATAGATCATGCCGCCTAGCATTTCAAGTCATGTACCATCTAATAATCATCATCATGCCATGTGGTATCGACTCTGCTGTAGTAGGAACCACCGTACGACCTCCTCCATTTGGTAAACATGCCAAAACCCTGTGTCCATGGAATACTAATCCTGTGAATGTAGGCTGTCTGATCATCGACCTCTTCGTCGCCTAGTTTCGTCAAGCTAAGCAAGCACGCCTCCTATCTTGTTTCTATTCAAAATTCTGTTGAGATTCAGTTTGATCTTCAGCAGGCTCGCCTCCAAATCGGTAGCACCCCAGGGGTTTACTATTTGTGATAGCATGTATTGTCACAACTGGTACAGTACAAAGGGTTCAGTCCTAGGGGATCATGGATTGATGGATGGATAGAATCGACACCAAAGGCAGGCAGACAGAAGCCATCTTTGGAGGAATGTATGTGTGCAGGCACCATCATTCCCTCTCTTTTGAGAAACTGGCTGGCTTTGCATCCAGAGAGGGGAGAGCTGGACCATCTTCCCAGCCAACCCTCCATGTGAGGCCTGGACCCCCGGTCCGACTCACTCATCACCCCTTGTGCCAATTGCAATGCAAAGCAGAAAAAAATGTGGATTTTGCGTGTGTGAAAACTAAGGCAAAAAGAAGATGGTCGACTCTCCTTTGTGGCCTACTGAGTGTGGATGTGTTGTGATGCGATGCGATGCCCCTCGATCACACTCACTACGCATCCATTTCTTCAGGCAGGCCTTTAATGGTGGTGCTCCCAGTCCAAGTACCCATCAATCTAGCATCTATCGCCAGTCAATCTTTCTCGCGCGTGCTCGGCTCAATGGTCCTCCCAAGAGCCATGGATCATCGATCACCATGTAACAGTGTTTGTGTGCGTGTGTGTGAACTGGATTGGCTTGGTTACGAGGGTTTAAAGCGGCCGCATATATAGGCATATAATGGAAAGAGAGGTGCACGCACCGCACCACCGGCGGATCGATCCCTCTCCGGCGGATTCGGGCATCTCGCGGATGATTCCTCCGTCGCGCTCAGATCTCCGGCCGGCCCCATCGCCGGATCGCCTTCTATCTTTCACACGAAAGGGATGACGGGATTGAGACTTGAGAATGAAACCACGCACGCACGCAAGTGGAGGAGGGAGGCGTGCTCTCGTCGCCGTGTCGCTACCCGGGCGTCGCCGTCGGCGGCAGTGCGGCGATGGGAACCGGCCGGGGATCCATTCGGGTTTAAGGAAACAGACGCAGGCGTGCGACCGCACGTTGTCTAATGCTTCGAGTACGTACTTGCACAATTTGTTTAAGGGCACAATTTGTCCACTCCGGCTGGAGATGCTCTTGCTGCGTAGAAACTCCTACTATAGTTAGTTTCTCATAATATTAAAAGGTGAACTTACAATCTTAAAAACTTAATTTATGACCAACAAAGCTTCAACACTTGGTATTATCCACAAAGAGTAAGAATTTTCAATCGACAAAAGGATATGATTGATAGATCGGGCAAACGCACACGATCGATTTTGTCTATTGCACATGATTATAGTGTCCGTCGCTATCCATGGGTTGGTGACGTGGCCCTTCATTGAACGGTTAAATAATCCGCATGATATGCGTTATATATGGTTATTATGATTATGAGGTGTGGGATTTCAGTTGGAGTATAAAACATTGGGGTTTGTCCGGGTATGTCCACGGACACATTCGGTCTGAGGGCATAATTTGTCCATTCCGGTTGGAGATGCCCTTGCTGCGTAGAAACTCCTACTATAGTTAGTTTCTCATAATGTTAAAAGGTGAACTTAAAATCTTACATACTTAATTTATGACCAACAAAGTTTCAACACTTGGTATTATTCACAAAGAGTAAGAATTTTCAATCGACAAAAGGATATGATCGATAGATCGGGCAAACGCACATGATCGATTTTGTCTATTGCACATGATTATAGCGTCCGTTGCTATCAATGGGTTGGTGACGTTTAAATAATCCGCATGATATGTGTTACATATGGTTATTATGATTATGAGGAGTGGGATTTCAGTTGGAGTATACAACATTGGGGTTTGTCCGGGGTATGTCCACGGACACATTCGGTTTGAGGGCATAATTTGTCCATTCCGGTTGGAGATGCTCTTGCTGCGTAGAAACTCCTACCATAGTTTGTCGGTGTCGCGACCGGCGTCACCAACTTTCGTCGTACTCCTTCACTTCTCGGCACACTAAACCTCTATCTCTCCGCCCCCACGTGTCAGAGGATGCCGTTCACCTGAATATCGCGGTGAGAGCATCTCCACCTACGCGCCCAATAGAGCGTCCGACAAAGTTGCCGGACAGGCGCTTTTGGGCGCGCCGGCAGCAGTTGCCGTCTATTGGGAGCGGCGCGCCCCACCAGTCGCTCCCAATAGACGCTCCCAGTTGACAAATTCAAAAAAAACAGCGGGAAATAAAATAATGTCTGAATTCAAATGTCCGAAACAATAATAAACTTGTAGCGCATACAATTATTCAAATTACAATAAAGTGGGCACTCAATCAATTTGGTCGTCTGCTTGGCCTTTGATTGCCCACAGATGCTCAACTAAATCATTTTGAAGTTACTTGTTTTCTCCTCCATTCTTAATTTGAGCGTTCATTGTGAGGTAAATGGCAAAGTCCGCAGCCAAATCCGCATACTCATGATCAATCTGGGCAAGAGGACCCACATGATAGTATGGATGATCATCATGTTGCGGAGGATCGGCACGTTCACTCTCGATGATCATGTTGTGCAAAATCACACAAGTCATCATCACCTCCCACATCTGATCTTTCGACCAAGTTAGAGCAGGATACCTGACAATAGCAAACCGAGATTGAAGCACCCCAAATGCCCGCTCGACATACTTCCTGGCACCCTCCTGTTCAGCTGCAAAATGAGACTGACTTTGACCTTGAGGGTGGGAGATGGTCTTTACAAATGTAGACCATTTCGGGTAGATTCCATCTGCTAGATAGTATCCCTTGTCATATGCATGGCCATTAATCTCGTAATTGCACGGTGGAGCTTCGCCTTCACTCAGCCGGTTAAAAACCGTTGAACATTCTAGCACATTGATGTCATTGTGAGTTCCTGCCATACCAAATAAAGCATGCCAAATCCACAAATCATTGTCAGCCACTGCCTCTAGCACGACATTGCACTCTCCAACATGACCCTTGTAAACTCCTTGCCAGGTGAACGAGCAATTCTTCCATGCACAACGCATGCAATCGATGCTTAGGCGATCCTTGTTCATCCTTTTACCCGGCACCGAGCCTCCAATCCGAGGCTCCACATTCATCTGTCCAAGCAAACCAACTAGGCAAGTGATGATCGCCAAGTGTTGGTCGACCATGGCGTTCGAGACGGCATGCGCGGTGAGCAATGCGCCCGCCAACTAAAGTTTGTCGTCGCTATCCATCTACATCAACGCAAAGGATTAGCAAAAAACCAAAGTCTAGGAGACAAATTGAGCTGAGCAATGCGACGAACACCTTGCTTGCGGGGAAGTTTCGGAGGCGGCGACGGTGTAGCGGCTCGACGGAGAAGAGTCTGCAGACAGGCGTGGGGGTCGTGGTGGGGAAGACAGGCGTGGGGAGGGGGATGGGGAAAGGGGTGACAGGAGTCCGACCGGCGGAGGCTGTGAGGCGGCGACGGCGAATCAGCAAGGACGGGCTCAAATTTGGGCTGAAATAACAAGCCCTACAGACGCGGCTGGGAAAATAAAGCGTCCGTGTCGCTGACGCGTCGGGCCCGTCCGTCAAGTTTGGACGAGTCGCGCATTGCCGCGGTTGCCGGCGCGCCCGGTTGTGTCCTAGAACCTGGGCGCGAAGCGGGATTGCCGAACGTTCTATTGAGACGTGCCGGCAACTTTTTTCGTATTGGACGCGCCGATGGAGGGTTTTTCCGTGCCTGCGCGCCCAAAACGTTTATTGGGAGCGGAGTTGGGCGCGGGGTGGATGCTCTGACCGGCTGCCGGTGAGTCTCACGATGACGAAGACGATGTATTCACTGGGGAACGACATCGTTGCTTGTAATAGCTCCAGTGCGACATCTCATTGAGCTCAAATAACTTCCCTAACTCATTGCTCTTAATCAGTTCCTACCCCGGTGTCAGTTAGGATTAAGGGAGGCGGGTGGGACCCACAATTGTCCACGTCAGCAACGACCGTTTCATCTCTTCCCCTGCGCGCGCTTTCTCTGCTTCTTCTCCTTCTTCTTCTCCGGCGACATCAACGCAGCGCGGCAACGCCGGCGAGACAAAACATAAATAAATGCAGATAAAATAAACAAGTGGGGCGCATATAGTAGACAAACTATATATTCGACATTACAGAAGCTCGTGGCTCATCGGATCAAAAGCCACACAGAGATGAACTGAAAATACAAGGGGGACGATTCGCTGCTGCTCCTACCCCTAGCTACGACCCAAAATTGGGCTCACACCGGAGCCCCGGGGGTGCGGCAGCGGCAACGAGGCGGCGGCGCCGCTCAGTCCTAGTCCTCGTCGGAGTCGAATAGCCCGGCCCCGTCGGAGTCCGAGCTGATGTCGATGACGTCGTGGAGGGAATTGTAAATCCCGACCTCGAGGCGGCGTTGGTCGAGCTCAGTCTCCATCTGACGGCGCATCTCCTCCTCTGTGCTGCGCTGGAACACCTCCAAGGTGACCCAGGGCAGGTCCTCCTCGGAGACGAAGTCCCCGGGCAGGAGGGGGCGGCCGCTGCGCGGTGGGCGCTCCTGCTGCTCCTCCTCCTCCCTCTTCGGCGGCTGCAGCGGTGCTCGACCCCGAGCAATGGAGGAGCTCCCCGCACCGGAGGAGCTCCCCGCACCGGAAGAGCTTCCAGCCATCGCCATGCGGGCCGCCATGCGGCGGTCGTACTCAGGCATCTCGCGGCGCTCGTACGCAGGCGGAGGCCGCATTCCGAGGTTCGTCCACGCACGCGCGCCTCGCTTACGAGCGCCGTCGGAAGCGGCCACGGCCTTCCTAGCGGGGTCAGCCGGAACCCGCCTCTTCCCCTTCCGCTCCTCGTCGCCGTTGCCACCGCCGGAATGGCCACCGCGGCCGGCGATTCGACCTCCCCTCCTAAACATCGGCGGGCGGCGGGGCTGGATCTACAGGCGTAGCTCAATTTGATCACCGGCGGCGAGCTAATGCGAGCGGCGGCGAGGGTGGGGAAATAGCTCGGGCACGACAGGGTGCGGAAATAGCTAGGGCACGACAGGGTTAGTGGATAAGAAGAGCAATAGCTAGGGCACGACAGGATTTGGACCGTGGGCCGTCGAGTTTTCTGGGCCGTAGCCTATGCGCGTTTGAAATTAATAAAACACTGCAGCTAAAAAAAATTGTTGGGCCGTGGCCTATGCGCGTTCGAAACACTGCAGCTAAAAAATTCAACAGCCTCCTCTAAAAAAAAAAGAATCAACAGCCAATCAGAGCGCAGAACTGGGACTGGCGCGGATCGGGGGGTTTCCTTCTAGAAGGCATGATCGGACGGCCAGGGTTAAATCACAGAAGCTTCGTAGGATTTTGTGCGGGTTGACCAACTAATTCAGAAAAAATTAAAATAATCACAGAACCTTCATTTTGGTGGGACTTAGAATGATCCAGGCTTATTTTTCATTTTCATGTTTAAAACTTGTTTAAATGTTGGTTTGACTTCAGTTTGGCCGAATTTGAAATAATCATAAAATATTCAAAAAAACATCAAAAAATGAAATTCCAGTGCACATGGTTTTTATATATAGAGTAGATGTGTAGGATAGTTATTTGGCTGATTTAGAGAAGGTGGAAAAAAATCTTGCTTAGAAATGGAGCCGTTTACACTACCTTTAGAGCTCATTTGAACTCTCATGTGTGAAGAGAGGTGGTTTGAGATTTGCAACATGAAATTGTCCAAAACCTCACCAAAGCTTCATTTTGGTGTGACTAAGAATGATCCAGGCTTAGTTTTTCATTTTGGTGTGTAAAACTTGTTTAAATGCTGATTTGGATTGAGTTTGGCCGAATTTGAAATATTCATGAAATATTCAAAAAAAATCAAAAAATGCAAATCCAGTGCACATGGTCTTATTTTGTCATGTACTAACATCTCCAACTGATAAACAAGGTCTAGACACATATTAAACAAGAAATGCTTCAATATGGTGTGAAATCACACATTTCAAACAATGAACTCTCATGTGTGAAGAGAGGTGGTTTGAGATTTGCAACATGAAATTGTCCAAAACCTCACCAAAGATTCATTTTGGTGTGACTAAGAATGATCCAGGCTTAGTTTTCCATTTTGGTGTGTAAAACTTGTTTAAATGCTGATTTGGCTTGAGTTTGGCCGAATTTGAAATATTCATGAAATATTCAAAAAACATCAAAAAAATGCAAATCCAGTGCACATGGTCTTATTTTGTCATGTACTAACATCTCCAACTGATAAACAAGGTCTAGACACATATTAAACAAAAAATGCTTCAATATGGTGTGAAATCACGCATTTCAAACAATGAACTCTCATGTGTGAAGAGAGGTGGTTTGAGATTTGCAACATGAAATTGTCCAAAACCTCACCAAAGCTTCATTTTGGTGTGACTAAGAATGATCCAGGCTTAGTTTTCCATTTTGGTGTGTAAAACTTGTTTAAATGCTGATTTGGCTTGAGTTTGGCCGAATTTGAAATATTCATGAAATATTCAAAAAACATCAAAAAAATGCAAATCCAGTGCACATGGTCTTATTTTGTCATGTACTAACACCTCCAACTGATAAACAAGGTCTAGACACATATTAAACAAAAAATGCTTCAATATGGTGTGAAATCACACATTTCTGTCGGAGACTAGTCACAGAAACTAGGGGTGTCTCTCAAGAGCCAGGAAACGAGTAAGGGGCTGAACACAACGTCAAACAAATTCTCAACAACCTCGGCGACGGTGCTCGTCGAGCTCGGTGAGGATCATCACGACAGACAGGTAACACGAGCCGCTACCCAGGTTCAGGCCCACCGTGAGGTGTAAAAGCCCTACATCCTGCTAAGATGTATTGCACTGCTTGGAGAAGTTCACAGTACAAGTGTGCTTGCCGAGGGCACTGCTGTGGCTATGGTGGACTATGGTGGGATGAGCTCCGTCTTCTTCTTAGACGTAGCTCCTTGGTTGTGGAATGAGTTGTCGAATGCGGGATCCCCCTCCTAGGTCGTACACTGGCTCCTTATATACTGGGCTTGGTCCTCTTCCCCGAAAACTCCGGCGGGAAGGGATACCACAATGCCGCCGAATTGGAGCACAGCACACAGCGTCGGGGCGTCCATGGACATGGTCCATGGCAGGAAGCACGTCGTCTTGGCAGAAAAAGCCACCGTCCAACCGGGACGGTGGGCTGGCGCTGCAGAGCTTTGGGGCGCGCCCCACAGTGACGTCGCAGTTGGAGCGTAGCGGCGGCCGGCCGCTTTATCACCAATTTGGCAAGTCTTGGAGTCCGCTTTGCTTGCCGCAGCTCCTTTGACCACTTTATACACGAGAATGGCAACTGCGGCGTCTTCGTCATCACGCGCAGGCGCGCACGTCACTCTGCGGCGGGCGCAGAGCCCATGTGCGCTCTGCAGCAGCGCAGGAGCTTGCTTCCACTTGAAGGAACCCCGCGAGGCCTGAACCCTCGTCGAGGTTCTATAGCCGTTGACTCTCGAGGAAAAACCTCCCGAGGGCGGCGCGGAGACGCGCCAGGGCCTGAAGATCTTCTAGGAGAGGCCTTCTCGAGGCAGAGGTCCCTCTCGAGGCCTCCAGGCCGATCGTTGGTCCTTAGCAAAATGCTCGGTCGACAAATAAGCCCTCGCGAGGGAACATGCCTCGCGAGGCTCGCCAGGCTGAACGTCTGGTCCTTAGCAGAAATTCCTGCGGAGCGTTCGAGGGCTGTGGCAGGCCGGCCCATGATACCCTGGTTTCCAATGGGCCGACAGTAGCCCCCGGGCCCGCGATGGGCACGTTGGAGCTCCTCAGGCGGAGGCGAATCGTCGTGGGCCCAAAGAAGCCTGCGAAGCCCGAGACACGTGGAGCGCCACGGCCAGGCACGATCCCACGATCTCCTCTGAAGTAACGGGCGTGGTGGTGGGTCCCGCCATGCCCCTGTAACGGCTCGATGAGCCGATATAAGGCGAAGAGCTCGGCGCAGGCGGCCATCACTTCATTCATTCCCCTTTCATCTCCTTCCTCCAGCGCTCAACCCCCAATCTTCTCCTTCGCGCCAAAGAAAGCCACCGCTGCTTCGAAGGGCAAGGCAGTGGCGCAGGGCGGGGTCCGCTGAAGCGCAGCGGGACGGCGACTTCGAGCCGGCTCTGAGCGGCTCCCGCTTCGAGACGGAGGCGCAGCTGGACAAGGTGCGCCACATGGCGGCTTCGAAGACCAACGAGCACGGCGCCACTGCTCAAGCGCGCGGGCAACTCCCACGGCAGCTTCTACCCCATCTTCATGCACTCTCTCTTCGCCGGCCTCGTTCCCCCTTCTCCGATTTCTTCCTGGCGGTCCTGGAGCGCTACCAGATCCAGGTTCTCCATCTTCACCCCAACTCCATCCTCGTCCTCGCCATCTTCGCCTACCTCTGCGAGGCGTACATCGGCATTCCGCCTTCGGTGGACCTCTTCCGCAGCTTCTACGCGCTCCGGTTCACGGCGAACAAGGAGCGGTCAGGGTGCGTGTCCTTCCGCATCACCGATGGCATGAAGGGCGTCTACATCCCCATCGCGCGGAACGGCGAGGACATCGTGACCAGCGTGACGAAGAAGGTGGAGGACTTCCGCAAGCGCTGGTTCCTCATGCAGTTCGGGAGCCAGAGCGCCTTCTTCGAGCTGCCTGAAGCGCCTCCGACGAAGAGGGCGAGCTGGGCCTCCAAAGGGCTCAAGGGCGCGACGCTTGGCCCTGTGGTGAGGCGCTTGAGGGACCTCCGCGAGGCCGGCCTCACCGGGCAGATGGTGGCCAAGGACTTCGTGAGGCGCCGCATCGCTCCGCTCCAGAGGCACGCGGACGCGATGTGGCTGTACTCCAACCAGGGGACAAGATGCGCCTGAGCGCTACCCTCTACACGAAGGAGGAATTGCACGCCCTCATGGAGACTCTCTTCACGTCTCCGGACATCCCGTGCCCACTGACCAGACGGTGCCGCTTCATCGGATCGATCTCGGGCGCCGCGTCTCGCATGTGCAGGCGATGCCGAAGTTCGATCAGTGGGGCCTGGTGCCTAAGGGGCACGTTGGGCCTCGCGAGGACCCGGAGTCTGCGGCGCAGGGGGCGCCAGTTGAGGGTGACGAGGAAACGACGGAGACGCCCGCAGAGTCCGATGCGGGCGGACCGGCGCCTCGGGAGACGCTGCTTCCTCGGCGGGGAATTCGAGCGCCTCGAAGAGTGCGGCGCCTGAAGCTGAGGTCCACGAGGTCTCCTCAGGCAGCGGCGACGAGTTTGTGGTTGCCCCCTCGCGGCGTGTTGAGGGGGAGGAGGATAGCGACGATGACGATGCTTCGTCGGGCCACTGCGAGCCTCGCTCCAAGGCGATCCACGACAGGAACGCCGGGGCCCAGGAGGAGACAGAGGCACGGACGAGCGGGGCCCAGTGCTCCGCCCGCGAAGCGGAAGAAGAGGAAGTGGGTCGACACCGCGGCGTAAGTTTTTGTACTGCCTTTCCTGTTTGATGTTGTTCTTGGTGTGTATCTCTCGAGGGGTTTCTGAGTCTTTTCTCTCCAGACGCACCGAGGAGCCAAAGAGGCGGAGGCTCCGGAGACTTGGAGAGATCTCTGGCTCTGCCGCGGCGTCCGTGACGCCCACAACTGAAGAGGTGCACCACGAGGCCACCGCTTCCTCTCCCGAGGCTGCGACGCCACCTCCCGGGGCGGAGGAGCGCCACGAGGAGAGGGAGGAGGAGGCTGAAGTGACGACGCCGCCGCCTTCGCGGCCTGATGCCCCTCCCGCGCAGCAAGAGAAGACGCCGGAGGTGGACGCGGCAAGGACCACGCCGCCGGCGAAGGAGGACACGGCGGGAACAGCTGCGTCTGCAGAGAGCACGCTGACGTCGACATGGAGGACACCACGGTGCCGTCGCCTCCACCGAGCTCGGGCCTTGGAGGGCCTACGGTGGGCGCTGAGGCTGCCGCGGGGACGGCCTCAGTAGAGAAGGCCAACCCTGCTCCTGAGGAGGAGGAGAGTGCTCCCAGGGGCAGGGAAATGGCGGAGCTGACGGTGGGGGCGCCTCGAGCCCCCAGAAGGTTCCCAGTGCAGAAGGCGAGGGGGGCCCTCGCCAGAGCCCCCAGAAGGCCCCTTGCACGGAAGAAGAGGGAGGCTCCAAGCAGAGCCCCCATGCACGCCTCGAGGTCACCCAGAGCCCAAGGCGCGATGCCCCGGAGTCCTCAGCAGGCGCTGACGCTTCCAGGCCCTCTGGAGAATCGTGGGCCCTAGCCTTGCTGGGTCGGCGGCCTATTGCAGCCCGCCGAGAGGCCGTCCTTCGCTCGGCGAGGGAGGTGCTCGATGGGCTCGAGGCCCAGCTCGCTGAGGAAGACTGCACCAGGGCGGAGGAGGTCGCCGAGCTTGCGCGGGGCTGGGCTTGTCTCCAGGAGACCGTGGAGCGCTGCCGCCGGAAGGACGAGGCAGCCCAGGCGCAACGCGAGGCGGCGCTGCGCTCTGCTGAAGAGATCCGCCTCAGCGTGGTCCGCGAGGTCGAGGAGACCCTTACGGTCCTGAGCGCTAAGCGCGAGGTGTCGGGGGAATAATTATCCCGCGACTTATTCAAGCAAAGCGCGACTTATTCACAGTCGCACCACTATTGGGCTTGCACAAATATGGGCCGACTCAAGATCATGAGGAAGGATCTAGAAGCTCGAAGATAACTTGACTTGGAAGACAAGACATATGATTAGTCTCCAAGTAGGACTCCGACTCATACTTTCCTTGGGAGAGAAGTTTCCTTGTAACCTTGCGAGCCACCGTCTTTATAAGGTGGACTCCAAGGACCTAGAACCCCAAACAAAAAAGGCTCTCATACATCTAGAGAGAGAGGCGACTCGATACCTCGATCGCCAACCCCTTGTAAACACCATATTCATATCAATACCAATCTAGGATAGGCAGGACGTAGGTCTTTACCTCACATTGAGGGGCCGAACCTGGGTAAAAAACATTGTCTCCTCGTGCCCTGCGATCTTTAGCTCGGAGATGCTCGATCGCTTAATCCCGAGCTCTATGAAGTTTCAAGCTAGGCGACTTCAACAATCTCGGCGACTTCATTGCCGCGCCGTTTCAAGCTCGGCGATATGAACATCTACATCAAGATCTAGCTCAAGCTCGAGGAGAAAACATGGAAAAATTCGACCGCGGGATTCGGGGCTCAATTTCCACAACGCCCCTCACGCACGGGTTGCAGGACAGCAGCAACGTCCGTGTTGCGGACCTCACCGACGGCGGCTCAAAACTCATCTCGACGATCCCTTCGGTGGAAAGATGCAAAATAGAATTTCCTAGCAGCTGTCCAAAGCGCATCGGATTCCAACGGTTAGATCTCCGAGGCCGACTCAAACACTGAAGCCCTATCGAAAGCTGACGGAACTCCGCGCGACTTTGGGAAATTAATTATCGAGGTCGACTCGGACATCAATTTGAAGATCCCTCCGGTGAAAACCTGCGGAATACAATCCCGAAGCCCTCCAAGAAATTTGAGACAATTCCAATGGTTGGATCTCCGTCGGCGGCTCGCGCACTGCAGCAAGTTTTGTATTTAGGCAAAGTCGTGAATTCTCTATTGACGACTTCAGCGACGCCCTCGTGGGCTGCGACTCAAAACCTGCCAACCCAAAGTAGGTCAACCAAAGAAGGAAGCAGCCCACCAGCCGGGTCAAATCCGGAGTCGTGTCCGACTAAAAGTGATACTTCAATCCATGTAAGGAATACGTCCGCATGATCAGGAAAGGAATTAGATCAGAAGGAAGGAAAAACGAAGTGATCTGGAGATTCGTCCTGTATGGACAACCCAAGCTGCTAGCTTATTATTGCATGGACATCAACGTGAAAGCCAGCCCTGGTATTATATCACCTCGATGACTCGCACATGGACCAAGGAAAGCCAATCAAAGGAAGCGATTACTAATTGGAACAAGTATATGTACAAGCATCGTGCGAGTCAAAGGGCTGGTCACGTCAAAAACAAAAGAGAAAGAGAATGCAAATTGAGTACTACAAGCTACTGCTCCATGGAAATCTCACGAAAAAAGAGAAAAAAGGGTAATTGTATGAACGATCAGATCGAGTTATCAACACGCGACTCCAAAAATCAGCTGTGACACTGCGACTCAAACAGTTGGATGGCTTGGACGTGGAAGTACGTCCGGCTTGACGCATTGGCTCCAGATTAGTCGATTCCGACGACGGTCCGCCGCTTACTCTACATCATAAAGTCGCCGTGGACAAATTTCGACCACACCACGGACAACGACTTCTGCTCCGCCGCACGACGATTTTGACCTCACATCACGATCAAACCGCATCGTCAATGCCAGGAGAATAAAAACAAGCTAAGTTGCTATCAAGCTCAAACTTTACAGCATTTTACTTTATCAGTTAATATTGAGTTTCACGCATATCTAGTTTATGCGGCTTATTACTCATATCTAGTTTATTATGCCTTTTTATTAATGTCTTTGCGATTTAAATTATATCATATCGCAGACTTTAATTCATATCAGCTTTTGTAGATTTAATTACATCTACTTTTCAATACATTCAAATAAGAGTTCTTTATAACTCGCATTGCAAAGTCTAGCTATTTATAGCTTGCATTGAATATCAAGATCACCACTACATGTTCAAGCATTGATATTTGGTGATTCATTTGTCATTCTATGATTATCATTATATCAATTTATGACTGATCGTTATATAAATTCATGATTTATCATCATATCATTTTATTAATCACCGTCGACTTATTGTCATATCAATTTATGAGTCGCATAGCGATTTACCCCCATGTCATTTTATGAGTCGCAAACAACTCATTATTACATCCGTATATGGGTCATTAACGAATCATTATCTTATCGATATTTGAGTTAAACATGTGACTCGTTGTATCACATTTACAGTTAATCAGAGCTGGTTATCATCAAAGCTAATTAGAGCTCGTCACGGCTATTGCAGCCGTTAAAAGCAATAATCCTGGTTATTCTCGCCTTAAGTCAGAAGTATCTTTGCACTATGCGGCCAAAGTACTGGGGTGCGGTGTCAATCGAGTGTGATCGCCTATCATGGCCGCCAGCGACCCTGAACACGCATTTTTTACCTGTGAAATACTGAGCCGCGCGAAGACCTACTTAACGGTAATAGAGATAATTCAGAAGGACTAAAGTACCCGCGTGTGGCGTTAATCGAGTCTGATGCCTATCATGGCTGCCTATCATGGCCGTTCTCGACCCTGAACACACATTAGATCTGGGAAATACTGAGTCAAGTACCATATGCTATCATGCATCGTACAATATGCTATCATGCATCTTATCAGTTGCTATCATGCAACTAGTTGCTATTATGCAACCATTTGCTATCATGCAAAATATCATGCATCTTATCAGTTGCTATCATGCAACTAGATGCTATCATGCAGGGTACCATATGCTATTATGCGAAGTACTAACTTTTTATCATAATTATTACGAGCCGCCAAGGATTACATATTATCATCAAATTATCATCATTGCTTCCTTGGGGGCTTTGCTTTTTGATTTAACAGGAACCTATAACTCGGCCATATGAGTTTGAATTGGCATGACCAGATTTTTTATGATTGAGATAATTATCTCCTAATATCGGCTGATAAAGCCACCATTATTTATATATTTTCAGCCACATCAAGTGGAATTTTTAAGGATGATTCCTTAATTTATATCTAGGGTCTTGACTTGAATTATCTTTTTTCCTAGCAGCTCAACTAATACTTCATAGTTCGGAGTTTATAAGCGGCTTTGCCCTACTCCAAATATTATTGTTTACTTGTGGCAACAATATTTGCTCAATATATTGCAGGATCAAATTGCAATGATATGCCATCAAGCAGGATAATGAAATCATGCATGCTTAATGCCTGGGGGCTAGGACAATTAAATTTTTGTCTAACTTGAGATATTTTTGAGTCCCGAGCAGCATGATCAAGCATGCAACCCGGCCCTCGGGGCTACACATACACCATATTTGGCGGTCTTTATTATACTCATATACCATGATTATATGCAGATTTCATTTTTTGCAGCACATGAGAATATATATATCCATTTGCGAGTCAAATTAGGGACTCACGGTTTTTTTTATTCAATCAGTGGCTATATACCCTTGAGCCGCCATGTTTCAACATGCGTTTAGATGGCTCGTCATGATAACATGACAGATTATTATTCTAATGATTGACCAGCTTATTTATGCTTATGGTCTTTTATGCTTCGATGTCTATGCATGACTCAGCAACTTATACACATTTGACTGATATATCTTGATACTCATAAGTTATTATTCTTATGATTTCAGCTCAGTCTTACACCCAACAGGGAAAGATGGTTTTCACCAAGTGCTTCGCGGAAAACACACCGATTCTGCAGTTTCAATGCAACCAAGACAGAAGTGCTCAATTGGCAACATAGTGGCTAAGTAAGTCGCAAAGATAGCGACTCATCGCTTCTACATCAGCGGCTCAATAAGCCGCTACGTTCGCGACTCATCATCAGCGAGTCGCCAAGCTCAACATCGACAAGTCGACAAGAACTACATATGCAAGCTCGCAAGATCATCATCAAGACAGAATCTTCCGCCTGATTCTACGAATCACCCGAAAGTTTGGGGGCTAATGTCGGGGGAATAATTATCCCGCGACTTATTCAAGCAAAGCGCGACTTATTCACAGTCGCACCACTATTGGGCTTGCACAAATATGGGCCGACTCAAGATCATGAGGACGGATCCAGAAGCTCGAAGATAACTTGACTTGGAAGACAAGACATATGATTAGTCTCCAAGTAGGACTCCGACTCATACTTTCCTTGGGAGAGAAGTTTCCTTGTAACCTTGCGAGCCACCATCTTTATAAGGTGGACCCCAAGGACCTAGAACCCCAAGCAAAAAAAGGCTCTCATACATCTAGAGAGAGAGAGGCGACTCGATACCTCGATCGCCAACCCCTTGTAAACACCATATTCATATCAATACCAATCTAGGATAGGCAGGACGTAGGTCTTTACCTCACATTGAGGGGCCGAACCTGGGTAAAAAACATTGTCTCCACGTGCCCTGCGATCTTTAGCTCGGAGATGCTCGATCACTTAATCCCCAGCTTTATGAAGTCATCTCCATGACATCTGCGTGACAAACCCACGACACGAGGTGCTCGAGGCGGAGACGGAGGCCAAGCATCAGGAGCTGGCGGCGCACGAGGCGGCGGTCTCCACCAAGCACAAGAAGCTCCTAGACCGCGAGGCGGGAATCATTGCCGAGTCGGAGACCGTGCGGCAAGGCCTGGAGAAGCTCCGCGAGGACCTGCGTGTCCGTGAGAACCAGATGGTGCAGCACGGGGCAGAACTTGATGCCCGCGAGACCGAGCTACGCAAGCGCGAGGAACAGGTCGAACAGATCGAGAAGGATCAGTCCGCGCAGCGGGAGCACCTGGAGTCTCGCGAGAGCAAAGTCACTCAAGACGAGGCGTTCTACCAGAAACGCCTCGCGCTGACCAACGAGAACCTCCGTAAGAAGGAGGAGCAGCTGGCGGCGGAGTCCGCGACTAAGGAGCAGCTCTTCCGCGACAATTGCAGGAAGGACTTCGCGGACAAGGCCAAGAAGCAGGAGGCGCGCTTCACGAAGAGACGCAACGAGCTCGAGGCCCGCATTAGGGAGCTTGAGGCTCAGAAGCAGCGATTCGACTCCCGCCTTCATGATGCTGTGGAGGCTCGGAAGCACGCGGAGCAGGACCTTGCCTCCTTGACGCAGGACATGAACGAGATGCAGCAGCAGGTGGGGCCCGTTGTGGAACTCGTCGAGGAAGCCCGGCGGAGTGCTCTGACTGCGCAGGTCTTGTCGCGCCAGCGGGAGCGCATGTTCGCTTCCTTGGTGAGGCGTGCGCGTGCTGTCGCGAGCCGCTTGGGGACCGAAGCCCCCAGGCTCTCTGTCGAGGGGAACCAGGACGTCGCCGTCTACCATGGCTTCTTCGAGCAGCTCCTCACCAAGTTTGAAGAGGTCGTGACGAACCTCGACGACTTGGTCGACACCGAGAGCCGCGAGCTCCTTGGCGTCGCGGTCGGCCAAGTCTTCGCCAATCTTGCACACCTCTACCCCGGCTTCGATTTTGGGTCTGTGATGGAGCCTCTGGAGAAGAAGCTCTCCGAGAAGCTGGACGCCTCGGTGTGGGACGACGTGGAGAAGTACACTCAACGCTTCAAGAGGGTCGAGGTTGAGGAGAGCGATGACGAGGCTGGTGCTGAGGAGGTGGACGACGAGGACGTCGACGGCGACGACGACAACCCCGCTGCTTAGGTTGCCCCTGTAGAGAGATGTGCCAAGGGCACCAGTTATCTTAAGATTTGTCACTTTTATTTCGTGCTGGTTTGTAAAGACACTTTAACTTTGTGCAAGTGTGGGTGCCCCTCGGGAGGCCTTTTATCTGTTCCCTCATGTTTTTTCGCTCTACGTCGTTAGGACCCTACTCTTAGCACAAATAGCACCGCCGCTTCGGTATGCCGGAGTCAGGGCTCGACAAGGCCGGGGGGTGTGTAAGGCTTAGAGAGGTAAGAGCCCTCGAGGCGCGATGCTCAGGGGCTCCCCTTTGACGTGCAAGCAGCCCATGAGGCGTAAGAGAGAAAAGAGAGGCTCGAGGGGCGACAAAACCAGCGGGAGGAAAAAGAGCTCTTGAGGCGTAAGTTCTGGACTTAGCTCTGGCGAGACGCCTGCTTTGTAGCGGGTGTTGTGCTCCTGGTGAGGTGTTCTCCCTCTCGAGGCTGCCTGAAACTGGCTTGGAGCTTTTGGAGCCCTGCAAGGCGTCGTCTTGTTCCCTGTGTTGGAGAGAGAGAGAGAGGCGAACCCACAAGCAAAGCATAGTTGTACAACTCATGCGCGCTCATAGATTTCCTCATGGGTATCTCACGAGGAGAATAAGCACCAAGGTCCTTGGTGAGGTGACGTGCATGGGAGCTAACCCACGAGTCAGAGCTCTTTGGTGAGATAACGGTCGTGGGCGGAGAGCCACGAGTTAGAGCTCGGATCCTTTGGATTTTACGACGCTGCTGGGATGCTCCCGAGACACAGGCACCGTGCTCAGCCCCCGCTCGCGAGGTGCGCATGGGGAAAATGTGAGCGTGAATGAAATGTAAGAAAGCAAACTCACCAAGCAATATTACATAACGGCGCCGGAGCGCAATAGGTTCATGATGACCTGAAATTGTTCATTACACTTGGCGAGGCCAAGACAAAGTCCGCCATGTCTGGGCATGGGGTTCCACATGGAGTGGCTGAGGCTTCCCGCGGCCCGTGGCAGCGCTTTATAGGAAACTCTCAGTGGAGATGGCCCTCGTGAAGGGAAAGCTTGGTGAAGCTGGGAGGTGAAGACGCGTTCTTCCCTCTTGAGACAAAAAATGCCTGCCGCGATGTGATCACGGGTAGAACTTGCGTAGGTGCTCGATGTTCCATGGATTTTTGATCGGATCGCCGTCTTCTGTTTCGAGCCGCACCGCGCCAGGCCTGGCGATGTGCGCGACCCTGTAGGGGCCTTCCCACATGGGTGAGAGCTTGTGGAGGCCTTCTCTGGAGAGGATCCTCCTGAGGACGAGATCGCCTGTCTCGAGGGTGCGCGGCCGTATGTGGCGGCTGTGGTAGCGGCGCAGGTCTTGTTGGTACTTTGCCGCTCGGAGGGCGGCACGGCGACGTAGTCCATCGAGCAGCAGCAAGTCGTCATTGTGAAGCTCCTCTTGGTTGTCCTCGTTGAACGCAAGGATCCGTGGGGACCCATGCTTGATCTCGGTGGGGAGGACTGCTTCAGCGCCATAGACGAGAGCGAACGGCGTTTCTCCAGTGGGCTTCGTGGCGGTGGTGCGGATGGACCAGAGCACGGAGGGGAGCTCTTCAATCCAGTTCTTGCCGTGGGCCTTGAGGCGATTGAAGCTTCTTGTCTTGAGGCCTTTGAGCACTTCTGCGTTCGCCCGCTCAGCTTGCCCGTTGCTTCGTGGATGTGCCACCGAGGCGAAGCAGAGCCGTGTGCCGAGACTCTCGCAGTAGGCCCTGAAGATGCCGCTGGTGAACTGCGAGCCGTTGTCGGTGATGATGCGATTGGGCACGCCGAAGCGACAGGCCAGGCCTCTGATGAATTTCACCGCTGATCTCGCTGGGATGGTGCGCACCGCTTCAACCTCCGCCCATTTGGTGAACTTGTCGATGGCGACGTAGAGGTAGCGGTAGCCCCCGCTGGAGCGTGGGAAGGGTCCCAGGATGTCCAGCCCCCAGACTGCGAAGGGCCAGGAGAGAGGGATGGTCTGGAGCCCCAATGCGGGCTGGTGGACTTGCTTGGCGTGAAACTGGCACGCCTCGCAGGCCTGGACAACGGCGGTTGCATCTTGAAGTACTGAGGGCCAATAAAAGCCACTCCTGAAGACTTTCCCTGCGAGGGTGCGTGATGATGAGTGGTGGCCACATTCTCCGCTGTGTATGTCCTTGATCAGCTGGCGGCCTTCTTCAGGGGGGACGCATTTTAGTGCAACCCCATTTGGACGCTTGCGGTACAGGTCTCCCTCATGAAGGCAGTATGACTTGGCCTAGCGAGCAACTCTCTCTGCCTCTGCATCCTCATCAGGGAGGACTCCGTCCCTGAGGTACTCCTTGAGCTCATCGATCCAGCCCGTCTCTTGGTGTGTCATGGCCAGCAGCAGGCGTTCCCCTGTGGGTGGGCCGCAGCCTGGTGCTCCAGATGTTGGTGGTGGTGGGAGCTCTTCGTCCATGTTCATTTCAACGGCTTCTTTGGGCTGTTTCACCGATGCCCTGGTTAGCCTCTCCTCGAACACGCCCGCCTGCTGGGCTTCTCTGCGTGATGCTCGCCTGGCGATATCGTCGGCCTCCTGGTTCTCCCTTCGTGGGATGTGCCTAAGCTCCATCCCCTTGAAGTGTTTCTCGAGCTTGCGGACCTCCCCGAGGTAAGCGGCCATATGGCCGTCCTTAGGCGTGTAGCTCTTGTTGGAGAAGTTGACGAGGAGCTGGGAGTCGCCCTTGATGAGTAAGCGCTTGATGCCGAGGGCGATTGCGGCTCTGAGCCCTGGTTCTTCTCCCGCTCCTTGCTGAGCTGCTTGAGCTCCCAGCAGTCTTCAGTGGCGTGGTTGTGCCTGTTGTGGTAGATGCAGTACGGCCGATTGTCCGCCTTTTTCTCTTCAGCCGCCGGAGAGGCCTCGCGAGGCTGTTTTGCGTCAGGCTCTGCCGCGAGGATGGCGGTGGTCTTGCGCTTCTCTGCGGGCTTCTTCTTGCTCCTAGACCCCTCTGGAGGGTCCTCCTCCACTTCCTTCTTGACGAAGAGGAGGCCCTCTTCGGCCTTGGCGCACTTGTCAGCCAGATCAAAGAGCTTCACCACAGAGGAGAGAGTATCATGGATGCCGAGCTTCTCGAGCATCCTGTGGTTCGTGACGCCCTCCCTGAAGGCGGAGATGACGTGCGAGTCTGGGATGTTCGGGATCTTGTTGCGGACCTGGCTGAAGCGCTGGATGTATCTGCGGAGGGTCTCGTCAGGCTTCTGGCGCACCGCGCGAAGGTCGTTGTAGGTGAGCGCGCGTTCGTAGGTGCCCTTGAAGTTGGCGACGAAGACCTTGCAGAGGTCCTCCCACGTGTCGATGGTGTTCTCGGCGAGGTTCATGAGCCACGAGAGCGCGGAGTCCTTGAGCGCCATGGAGAGCCAGTTGGCCATCACCTTGTCGTCGCCTCCTGCAGCTTGAATGGAGACGGTGTAGAGCTGCAGGAACTCCAGGGGGTTGGTCCTGCCGTCGTAGCGTGGGGGAGGTATGGCTTGAACTTCACAGGCCAGACGACACGGCGCAGGTTGCGGGTGAAGGCGGTGCAGCCCGTGGCGTACGTCACGGCGCCACCAGCAAGTATGCCGCGGTTCTGGCGACCCGCAGCGGCGATTTCCTGCACGACGCGGTTGTGGTGGTCCCTCTGGCGCTCGATCTCCACGCGGGCGTCCGCCGGAGTCAGCTACACGATCTGGCAGTCGTGCGGCGAGGATGCGTGCGACGCTGCGCGGTGGTTTGCTGCCGGAGCTGCAGCTGGAGGAGGTGGCGGAGGCGGAGGGGGAGGAGGAGCGCCGTGCGCTATGTTCCCCTCGCGTCCGGAGTGGCGCACCAGCGAGCGGGAGGGCGCTGGTGCTGCAGTGGTGGCGGCAGGAACGGCGGCGGCGTTGATGAGCTCCTCGAGACGCCCCAGCCAGTTGTCATGGCCCGCCTGCGTGGGACGGTAGCGCAGCAGCTCCTGCGCCATCAGCAGCGCGGTGGCTGGACTGGGCGCTGCTCGGCCCATCGTGGAGGCGCTCTCGCGCCTGGATGGGTGCAAGGAGGAAGCTCCCTCGTCCTCGCCGTCGATGCCGCCGTCGTTGCCGCTGCCGTTGCCGCCGTCGTCCTCAGGGTGCTCGACGCGCGGCTCGGCCTTGCGCTCTAAAGCGCGGTTGGCGCGTGGGCGACAACGCGGGTTGTGGTTGGCGGCGGGCTCGGTGTTGGCCCTGCCGGACGTCCGTCGCGCGAGGCGCGTAGCTCGCGTGTCAGTCATGGCGCGGAGAGGTTGAAGAAGTTGAAGACGCGCCTCAGCCCCCTACCTGGCGCGCCAAATGTCGGAGACTAGTTGTGGCGCCCCGACCTGACTGCTATACAGTGATGCTGTGTGTCCCGGTTAAGCGATACAACCGGAGGTTACGGGTTTTCCAATCCCCGGCCAAAACCTTTGGCAGGCGTTGCTGGGTACACCTCACTCCAGACAACGCAACACCCCGATTGATGCCTCAACGCAGGCACAACTATCAAAGCATAATAGTAAGATCAAGACTTGTGGAACAACTGGCACATCACAGACTCTACGACACAAAATCATATAGTTCAACTCTTATACAGAGAAAGATAGCAAATGACAACCAGAGGTCACAGACCCAACATTACATCAAGCGGAAGCAAAATTAGGTTGTTCTAAACAACAAGATCCCACATATGGCCTAAGAGGCCTACAGATAAACATCACAACGCCAGCTGTTCCAGGATGTCCCAAGCTGCCACCTGGGAACCCCAGACTACTCGTCGACGTCCACAAAGAACCCACCTTCGAGGTCGGTGAAGTCCTCCTCTGAAACAAAAGCAAAGACGTTGAGTTCGACGAACTCGCAAGATTAAGAGCTAATATATGCTCGATGATTGGCTTTCAAGGTTTTATGGCTGTTTTGCATAAAGCTGATTTTATTTCAGAAAACATAACACAAAGGCATCGACTATTCAGAGTATTTTAAAAAGAGGTAAGGAGTAACTCTTTTCTCTTGAATCACATTTCTCACCATTTACCACCATCATCAACATTGTACCTGTTCATCAAAGGCACCTCCCCGAATCACCCTCGAGGAAGCTCACCTTGCAATCGTGAAGTGGTACCTCTAGTACCCAGTTTTTAATCATTCCGTTAAAGTTATTCTATGATCTCAGAATCCGTCACCAAGTCGTCCATAACCGCGGACACGGCTTTTCGAAAAGATTTATCCCTGCAGGGGTGTACAATGTGAAAGACGCCAGGTTCCCGAGGGACCTCCCAGCTTCTTATCCATGCGTACCGTCCGGCCCATTGCCTAGCTCTTAGCTCTCTTCCGGGGAAAGCCGGCTGGGTGGGAGCGGCTACGACCTTTACCTCGCTTAAGACTAACCAAGGATCATCAGTGGCGGTAGGACAGCCAGGATCACAACACCCCGCCCCACGGCCACTCATTTTCCTAACACCGTAGTCCTCATCTCCGTCTTGGCCACCAACTCAACGCACGCGCAAATGGAAAGCCAAACTAGAGGACCCTCGGCTAGTCCGCCACAAGTTAGTCGGTCGACGAGGTTCCATATGCCCACGCATGGTTGCACGCTCAACTTGGCTCGTAGGCGAGAACTCGCACTTAGGCGGCGAGAACGAGACAACCCACCACATCCCATGTGGCCTCTCATCCCCACCTTTAAGCATTTTACCATCCGTCACCACAATTTCTCCACCATCATTCTCATATCATCACCTGTTTCCCACATGAATCATCCATCGTATAGCTATGCAATTAACTAAGCATGGCTAAGCATCAACATAGCATAGTAAGTATCTCAGGCCAACAATACCAACCTATGGATAATAGGAGGGAAAACAGGTAAATGGCATAGGGAACTTAATGCAACTATAGGATACTCTAATCCAACAAAAGTGACATTTGGAACCGCATGCAATATTATAGTGGAGAAAATATATTTGCGGAAAATAGGATAAGATATGCTCAGAGGGGGGATTACGCTTGCCTTGCTCAACGTGCGGGTAGTACGGATCGTCGGGGTATTGTGGAGTAACCCCGGCTGCTTGATCTATCGAGGCATAGCAACGGAAGAACAATCAATCACCACACAACTTTAGCAAATGCAATGCACAAACACATGATGACATGTCAATTTAAATCCCCGAGAGGAGGATGATTCAACTATTCAATTTAAACGGAGTTTGGGTGCTTAGTGGGGACACACCTCGAATACACCGTGGAGTTAAGTAAGGAATCATCTTTACTTGTTGATTAACGTAGTTGAGACCCTAGGATTTAACTTGTAGATGATATGACATGATCATGTGAGAGATGCAATGTTTAGGTGGTTAACATTCTTGCAACAATTATAAAGCAACGGAAAAAGAATTGGTGTTAAAACAAGTTTCAGAGAGCATCCGGTTTGAAATCCGGAATTTTCTGGGATGATTCCGGGTTTTGTACCGGGTCATTCCGGGTTTTATACCGGGTCTGGCACCGGGTTTAATTCCGGGTCATTTCCGGGTATGATCCGGGCAAAGATGGTCGAGTCCAGTACCGTTTTGCTTAACCCGGTATAGATTCCGGACAATTCCGGGTCTGGTACCGGGTGATTCCGGGTTCAGTTCCGGAAATTTCCGGGTTGGACACCGGATTTGTCAACGCGACCAAAACGAAATAGAGCTACGGGGATTCGATGAACTAGGGGGAAAGGGAGGAAATGTAGCGGTGCATTAGGATGGTTAGCTCACCCTGAACTCGTAGGGAGTGCTCGGGAGGACCGGAGATGACCGGAGACGGCCGGAATCGTCCGGGAAAGCTCCGGCGGTGGTTTGCGGAGAACTTGACGGTGAGCTCGATTGAAGGCTTCCCGGCTCGATTCCTTCGGTGGAGAGGTAGAGGACGGCGAGGCGGAGCTAATGGCGGTCTTCGTTTCGCTCGGGGACTCCTCAATCAACGGCGGCGAGCTCGGCCATGGGAGCTAGCTTTTGGAGCTCTATGGGGAGAGAAAAAGGAGAGGAGAGTGAGGATGGAGGGAGTGGGCTGGTTGGGGGTTTTCTCTCCTTTTCTTTAGTGTCCTTTTTTACACAGAGCCCCCTGCTCTTTTGTTTCCAACACGGACTAGTCCTTTTCTCTTTTAATTTTGAAACCAGTCGCACGTTTTGAATTTGTAATTGAACAAGTTGGGCATTTGTTTTTAGATGGTGCCAAAACCATTTGTGTGTTGTTTAGCAAGTTAATATTGGATGCCATGATGCAATGCAACACAAAGGCGAAAATTTTACCCTGGTTTTTAGGTTTCCGAACTTTGGGCTGTTACAACTCTACCCTCCTTACAGGAATCTCGTCCCGAGATTCTAAGGTTGCGGAAAGAAGTCGGGATACTCCTCACGAAGACTAGATTCTCGTTCCCAAGTCGCTTCTTCCTCGGAATGGTGAGACCATTGAATCTTGAGAAACTTGGTAGTCTTGTTCCGGGTCTTTCTTTCAGCTTCATCCAAGACACGGATAGGATGCTCACGATAAGTGAGGTCTTCTTGTAGATCTAGCTCCTCATGATTAACTCCATGGATAGGATCCTTAAAGCACCGGCGGAGTTGGGAGACATGAAACACATCATGTACATTTGGGAATTTGACCGGTAACTCCAGTTGATAAGAAAGTTCCCCGCTTGCCCAGAACGGTGAAAGGACCAACATAGCGAGGTGCCAATTTTCCTTTGATTCCGAAGCGGCGAACGCCACGAAGGGGAGAGACGCGGAGATAAGCTTTATCACCAATTTCATAGTGAATTTCCTGATGATGCTTATCATAGTAGCTCTTCTGCCTAGACTGAGCAATCTTCAGATTCTCTCTTATGATTCGAACCTTCTCCTCAGCTTCATTGATCACATCCGGACCAAAGAGTGCTCTCTCTCCGGTCTCGGACCAATTTAGAGGAGTGCGGCATTTTCTTCCATAGAGAACCTCAAATGGAGCCATGCCCAGACTAGCTTGATAGCTGTTGTTGTAAGAGAACTCCGCGAAAGGGAGATACTTTTCCCAACCTTTGCCAAAAGAGATGACACATGCCCTAAGCATGTCTTCCAACACTTGGTTCACCCTTTCAGTCTGACCATCAGTTTGGGGATGGAACGCGGTGCTAAAGTTGAGACGGGTTCCCATGGCTTGTTGGAAACTAGTCCAGAACCTGGAGGTGAACAGACTTCCACGATCAGAAATTATCTTCTTAGGAATGCCGTGAAGCACGACAATCCTGGAGGTATAGAGATCCGCCAACCTAGCGGCTGTGACATCAACTCGGACAGGGAGGAAGTGAGCCACTTTTGATAACCGATCAATGATTACCCAGATGGCATCATTTCCCTTGGGAGACTTTGGCAGTCCAGTAATGAAATCCATACCAATTTCATCCCATTTCCACTCGGGGATAGCAATAGGGTGGAGAGTGCCGGCTGGTCTTTGGTGTTCAGCTTTTACCCGTCGACAGGTGTCGCATTCAGCAACATACCTTGCAATTTCTCGTTTCATCCGGGTCCACCAGAATAGTGGTCGAAGGTCTTGGTACAACTTAGTACTACCGGGATGAATAGAGAGAGGGGATTCATGAGCTTCTTGGAGGATAAGCTCCCTCAAATTCCGGTTCTTTGGCACCACTAGACGGTCACCAAAATAAACAACCCCGGATTCATCTTCCAAGAAACATTTCGCCTTGCCACTAGC
The DNA here is from genome assembly GCA_947311845.1 of Poa pratensis. Classification (NCBI taxonomy): domain Eukaryota; kingdom Viridiplantae; phylum Streptophyta; class Magnoliopsida; order Poales; family Poaceae; genus Poa; species Poa pratensis. The sequence continues at coordinate 50,988,347 of CAMZMU010000074.1, forward strand.
AATGTTCCTCTTAATATTCAGGATACCCTCATCCAACTTCTGAGCATCCTTAATCTGGTCCACAAGAGTAGATTTGATCTCCAGATTCGCAAGGTAGCCGGAAGGAACAATTTCCAGGTTCAAACGGGCAAACTCCTTATGAAGAGCGGGTTGAGCCTTCTCAATCATCAGATTGTTGCAATAGGACTTCCGACTTAGCGCGTCAGCCACGACGTTTGCTTTGCCGGGTTGATAGTTCAGGCTCACATTGTAGTCCGTGATTAACTCCAACCAACGCCTTTGCCTGAGATTTAAATCCGGCTGGGTGAAGAGGTACTTCAGACTCTTGTGATCTGAGAAGATCTCGCAACGGTTACCAAACAAATATGGTCTCCATTGCTTCAAAGCATAGACTACAGCGGCAAGCTCTAGATCATGAGTTGGGTAGTTGAGCTCATGTGGCTTCAACTGACGAGAAGCATAGGCCACCACATGGCCTTCTTGCATTAGCACACAGCCCAAGCCTTGTAGAGAGGCGTCACAGAAGACGACGAAATCCTTGCTCGTGTCCGGCAGGACAAGCACAGGAGCGGATGTGAGCTTGGCTTTCAGGGCTTGGAAGCTCTCTTCAGCTTCAGCAGTCCATTCGAACTTTCTATCCTTCTTGAGAAGGTCAGTCAATGCCTTGGCTATTTTGGAGAAAGCTTCGATGAATCGGCGGTAGTAACCCGCCAATCCGAGAAAGCTACGAATGTCCTTGACTGACATTGGAGTTTTCCAGTCTAGAATAGCTTGAATTTTGTCGGGGATGACTTCCACACCATTGGCAGATATTACATGTCCAAGGAAGACAAGTTTATCCAACCAAAACTCACACTTGGAGAACTTGGCATAGAGACGGTGTTCACGGAGCCGTGTCAGAACCAACCGAAGGTGTTCATCATGCTCTTCGTCGGTTTTAGAATAGATGAGGATGTCATCGATGTAAATGACGACAAACTTATCAAGATAATCCATGAAAATGGAATTCATGAGCCTCATGAAAGTAGCTGGAGCATTTGTGAGACCAAAGGACATGACGGTATACTCATATGAGCCATAGCGAGTAACAAATGCCGTCTTTGGGATATCCTCCTTTCTGATCTTTATTTGATGGTACCCTGACCTCAGATCCATCTTGGAGAATACTCTTGCACCAGCTAACTGATCCAACAGATCATTGATACGAGGGATAGGATACTTGTTCTTGATTGTCACCGCATTCAACGGTCTATAGTCAGAGACAAGACGAGGCACGGTAGAATCCCTCTTCTTGACAAAGAGTACCGGACAACCCCATGGTGAACTGCTAGGCTGGATGAACTCCTTAGCTAACAGCTGATCAATTTGCTCTTTCAACAGAGCCAACTCTTCCACCGGCATACGGTAGGGCTTCTTGGAAATTGGAGCAGTACCGGGAAGCAAGTCTATGACAAACTCCACACTTCGATCAGGAGGCATGCCAGGTAACTCTTCCGGGAACACATCCGGGAAGTCACACACCACGTGTATGTCCTGGATTTCAGGAGGGGACAAGCCTTCCATGAAACATAGGGCGATCTCCGGGGAGAGGGGATTGTCTGATGATGGAGGTCCTGAATATGTAGCCCAAAACTGCACATCGTAACCGGAAGGGTGGGTCACGGTGATGGACTTAGCAGCACAGTCGAGATTAGCATGGTATCTTGCTAACCAGTCCATGCCCAGTATGGCATCAAGGCCCTTCGACCTCAAGGCTATCAACGGGAAAGGGAAGGACAGGGATGCTATGATAATCTGGACCTCAGGAGTAACTCCGTCGGTCTGCCAGTTGGAGCCAGGAGTGGAGATCATCAAGGGACGGCTCATCTTCTCGAACGGTATTTGGTGATCTTTTGCAAACGCAATCGAGATGAATGAATGCGATGCTCCAGAATCAAACAAAACGGTAGCAAGATGGTTGTTGATTCGAAGCTCACCCATAAGGACGCCAGGATCCTCTTCAGCTTCTTCAGCAGAGACGTGGTTCAGGCGACCACGCACAATAGGTCCAGCCTTGCCAGTTGGAGTGGCAGGGGCTCGTGCAGGAGTTATAGCGAGAGGTGCCTTCTGGGGGCACTCCCTGGAGTAGTGACCAGCCTGGCCACAGGTGTAGCAAGTGACTCCAGGTGGAGCAGGTAGCATAGGACGGTACCCACTTCCGCCTATCCCAAGTGTCGAAGTAGTGGGACGCGGAGGAGGTGGCCTATATCCTGCTGCCCTCGGCATGAAGGGAGCACGAGGTACGGCGCTGTAGGGGACAAACACCCTGCGCTTCTTGCTCTCAGAACCTGAGGAACTCTGGTAGTCCCCGTGTGCGGGCCTCTTGGAAGCTTCCAGTTCTTTCCTTCCTTGCTCAAGGGTGAAAGCCTGGTTGAACAGCTCCTGATAGGTCTGGAACCTGAAGGGAAGCAACTCATAGCGAAGCTGCGGATTCAGACCCTTGCGGAACAGCTCTTGCTTGTCAGCATCATTTGTCACGTCCCTTGGGGCGTAACGAGAGAGGTGGTTGAACTCACGACCATAAGTACGGAGGTCCATCCGTCCCTGTTGCAGATCCAGGAATTCCCTCCTCTTCAAGTCCATGATAGGCTGGGGAATGTACTCAGCACGGAAGGCAGTGCGGAATTCAGCCCAGGTGAAGACATGGTTGGCTGGAAACAAAGCCACATGGCTCTCCCACCAACAGCCAGCAGCACCGACCAAGAGATAGGTGGCAAAGTTGACTTGCTCCGCCAATGGAACATGAAGCGCGGAGAACTTGCGCTCCAAAGCACGAAGCCAATCATCAGCTTCCAGTGGTTCCTTAGCATCAGCAAAGGTGGGTGGCTGAGAACGCAGAAACTCGGTGAGAGTGTTGCACTCGTTCCTCCGTGCATTCTGCTGCACCAACTGCTCAAGCAAACGCTCATTGCGCCCACGGTTCTCCTCAATGGCCATCAAGACTTGAGCCATCGAGGGTGGTGGCGGCAGATCATCCTCATCATCATTGTGGTTACCGCGACCACCACGGCCTCCACGCCCTCCTCGAGCCATTCTGGAGATTTGACAATGACACGGTTAGTATCTTTCTCCGAATGGTCGAACAATAGCATTAGCGTCTACACAAGTACACAGACTAGGGACGATAATACTTTGCGAGAAGGAAAACAACAAGATAGAACTTGGGTCAAAGATCAGCATCATGTGCTACTAGTGAGAGTTAAGACATCACAACTTAACACACTCTAGTTGACACAATCCGGGACCTTATGTTCAAGTCCGTGGGTTAAAACCCAAAGAAGGATCAATTGATTTGATTAAGTAGAAACACCTGAGTTGATTTGGGATTGACAACGCAGCGGGAGCAACGTGACACATAACACTCAAGGTCGAACCCACCCACGTTTCTCCTAATTTTGAAGTAACAGGTGAGAAGCAAAACTTTTAAACTCAAATCGAGGTAAGATTGCTCCGAGATTAGAGGGTAACCAGGTAAGGAGTAAAAAGAATCCTAAGATGGTTTTCACAACTCATTTTTAGGTTAAAATATTTTCACAAACACTAGACTCAACATCGACCAGTAGAAGGGTTTCCTACAGGCAGTACTGCTCTGATACCAACTTGTGGCGCCCTGACCTGACTGCTATACAGTGATGCTGTGTGTCACCGGTTAAGCGATACAACCGGAGGTTACGGGTTTTCCAATCCCCGGCCAAAACCTTTGGCAGGCGTTGCTGGGTACACCTCACTCCAGACAACGCAACACCCCGATTGATGCCTCAACACAGGCACAACTATCAAAGCATAATAGTAAGATCAAGACTTGTGGAACAACTGGCACATCACAGACTCTACGACACAAAATCATATAGTTCAACTCTTATACAGAGAAAGATAGCAAATGACAACCAGAGGTCACAGACCCAACATTACATCAAGCGGAAGCAAAATTAGGTTGTTCTAAACAACAAGATCCCACATATGGCCTAAGAGGCCTACAGATAAACATCACAACGCCAGCTGTTCCAGGATGTCCCAAGCTGCCACCTGGGAACCCCAGACTACTCGTCGACGTCCACAAAGAACCCACCTTCGAGGTCGGTGAAGTCCTCCTCTGAAACAAAAGCAAAGACGTTGAGTTCGACGAACTCGCAAGATTAAGAGCTAATATATGCTCGATGATTGGCTTTCAAGGTTTTATGGCTGTTTTGCATAAAGCTGATTTTATTTCAGAAAACATAACACAAAGGCATCGACTATTCAGAGTATTTTAAAAAGAGGTAAGGAGTAACTCTTTTCTCTTGAATCACATTTCTCACCATTTACCACCATCATCAACATTGTACCTGTTCATCAAAGGCACCTCCCCGAATCACCCTCGAGGAAGCTCACCTTGCAATCGTGAAGTGGTACCTCTAGTACCCAGTTTTTAATCATTCCGTTAAAGTTATTCTATGATCTCAGAATCCGTCACCAAGTCGTCCATAACCGCGGACACGGCTTTTCGAAAAGATTTATCCCTGCAGGGGTGTACAATGTGAAAGACGCCAGGTTCCCGAGGGACCTCCCAGCTTCTTATCCATGCGTACCGTCCGGCCCATTGCCTAGCTCTTAGCTCTCTTCCGGGGAAAGCCGGCTGGGTGGGAGCGGCTACGACCTTTACCTCGCTTAAGACTAACCAAGGATCATCAGTGGCGGTAGGACAGCCAGGATCACAACACCCCGCCCCACGGCCACTCATTTTCCTAACACCGTAGTCCTCATCTCCGTCTTGGCCACCAACTCAACGCACGCGCAAATGGAAAGCCAAACTAGAGGACCCTCGGCTAGTCCGCCACAAGTTAGTCGGTCGACGAGGTTCCATATGCCCACGCATGGTTGCACGCTCAACTTGGCTCGTAGGCGAGAACTCGCACTTAGGCGGCGAGAACGAGACAACCCACCACATCCCATGTGGCCTCTCATCCCCACCTTTAAGCATTTTACCATCCGTCACCACAATTTCTCCACCATCATTCTCATATCATCACCTGTTTCCCACATGAATCATCCATCGTATAGCTATGCAATTAACTAAGCATGGCTAAGCATCAACATAGCATAGTAAGTATCTCAGGCCAACAATACCAACCTATGGATAATAGGAGGGAAAACAGGTAAATGGCATAGGGAACTTAATGCAACTATAGGATACTCTAATCCAACAAAAGTGACATTTGGAACCGCATGCAATATTATAGTGGAGAAAATATATTTGCGGAAAATAGGATAAGATATGCTCAGAGGGGGGATTACGCTTGCCTTGCTCAACGTGCGGGTAGTACGGATCGTCGGGGTATTGTGGAGTAACCCCGGCTGCTTGATCTATCGAGGCATAGCAACGGAAGAACAATCAATCACCACACAACTTTAGCAAATGCAATGCACAAACACATGATGACATGTCAATTTAAATCCCCGAGAGGAGGATGATTCAACTATTCAATTTAAACGGAGTTTGGGTGCTTAGTGGGGACACACCTCGAATACACCGTGGAGTTAAGTAAGGAATCATCTTTACTTGTTGATTAACGTAGTTGAGACCCTAGGATTTAACTTGTAGATGATATGACATGATCATGTGAGAGATGCAATGTTTAGGTGGTTAACATTCTTGCAACAATTATAAAGCAACGGAAAAAGAATTGGTGTTAAAACAAGTTTCAGAGAGCATCCGGTTTGAAATCCGGAATTTTCTGGGATGATTCCGGGTTTTGTACCGGGTCATTCCGGGTTTTATACCGGGTCTGGCACCGGGTTTAATTCCGGGTCATTTCCGGGTATGATCCGGGCAAAGATGGTCGAGTCCAGTACCGTTTTGCTTAACCCGGTATAGATTCCGGACAATTCCGGGTCTGGTACCGGGTGATTCCGGGTTCAGTTCCGGAAATTTCCGGGTTGGACACCGGATTTGTCAACGCGACCAAAACGAAATAGAGCTACGGGGATTCGATGAACTAGGGGGAAAGGGAGGAAATGTAGCGGTGCATTAGGATGGTTAGCTCACCCTGAACTCGTAGGGAGTGCTCGGGAGGACCGGAGATGACCGGAGACGGCCGGAATCGTCCGGGAAAGCTCCGGCGGTGGTTTGCGGAGAACTTGACGGTGAGCTCGATTGAAGGCTTCCCGGCTCGATTCCTTCGGTGGAGAGGTAGAGGACGGCGAGGCGGAGCTAATGGCGGTCTTCGTTTCGCTCGGGGACTCCTCAATCAACGGCGGCGAGCTCGGCCATGGGAGCTAGCTTTTGGAGCTCTATGGGGAGAGAAAAAAGGAGAGGAGAGTGAGGATGGAGGGAGTGGGCTGGTTGGGGGTTTTCTCTCCTTTTCTTTAGTGTCCTTTTTTACACAGAGCCCCCTGCTCTTTTGTTTCCAACACGGACTAGTCCTTTTCTCTTTTAATTTTGAAACCAGTCGCGCGATTTGAATTTGTAATTGAACAAGTTGGGCATTTGTTTTTAGATGGTGCCAAAACCATTTGTGTGTTGTTTAGCAAGTTAATATTGGATGCCATGATGCAATGCAACACAAAGCGAAAATTTTACCCTGGTTTTTTTTTTTAGGTTTCCGAACTTTGGGCTGTTACACTAGTCCCAGGAACTAGGGTTGTCTCTCAAGAGCCAGGAAACGAGTAAGGGGCTGAACACAACGTCAAACAAATCCTCAACAACCTCGGCGACGGTGCTCGTCGAGCTCGGTGAGGATCATCACGACAGAGAGGTAACACGAGCCGCTACCCAGGTTCAGGCCCACCGTGAGGTGTAAAAGCCCTACGTCCTGCTAAGATGTATTGCACTGCTTGGAGAAGTTCACAGTACAAGTGTGCTTGCCGAGGGCACTGCTGAGGCTATGGTGGACTATGGTGGGATGAGCTCCGTCTTCTTCTTAGACGTAGCTCCTTGGTTGTGGAATGAGTTGTCGAATGCGGGATCCCCCTCCTAGGTCGTACACTGGCTCCTTATATACTGGGCTTGGTCCTCTTCCCCGAAAGACTCCAGCGGGAAGGGATACCACAATGCCGCCGAATTGGAGCACAGCGCACAGCGTCGGGGGCGTTCATGGACACGGTCCATGGCAGGGAGCACGTCGTCTTGGCAGAAAAAGCTACCGTCCAACCGGGACGGTGGGCTGGCGCTGCAGAGCTTTGGTGCGCGCCCCACAGTGACGTCGCAGTTGGAGCGTAGCGGCGGCCGGCCGCTTTATCACCAATTTGGCAAGTCTTGGAGTCCGCTTTGCTTGCCGCAGCTCCTTTGACCACTTTATACACGAGAATGGCAACTGCGGCGTCTTCGTCATCACGCGCAGGCGCGCGCGTCACTCTGCGGCGGGCGCAAAGCCCATGTGCGCTCTGCAGCGGCGCAGGAGCTTGCTTCCAGTTGAAGGAACCCCGCGAGGCCTGAGCCCTCGTCGAGGTTCTGTAGCCGTTGACCCCTCTCGAGGAAAAACCTCCCGAGGGCGGCGCGGAGACGCGCCAGGGCCTGAAGATCTTCTAGGAGAGGCCTTCTCGAGGCAGAGGTCCCTCTCGAAGCCTCCAGGCCGATCGTTCGGTCCTTAAAAGAAAATGTTCGGTCGGACAAATAAGCCCTCGCGAGGGAACATGCCTCGCGAGGCTCGCCAGGCTGAACGTCTGGTCCTTAGCAGAAATCCCTGCGGAGCGTTCGAGGGCTGTGGCAGGCCGGCCCATGATACCCTGGTTTCCAATGGGCCGACAATTTCAAACAATGAACTCTCATGTGGGAAGAGAGGTGGTTTGAGATTTGCAACATGAAATTGTCCAAAATCTCACCAAAGCTTCATTTTGGTGTGACTAAGAATGATCGAGGCTTAGTTTTCCATTTTGGTGTGTAAAACTTGTTTAAATGCTGATTTGGCTTGAGTTTGGCCGAATTTGAAATATTCATGAAATATTCAAAAAACATCAAAAAAATGCAAATCCAGTACACATGGTCTTATTTTGTCATGTACTAACATCTCCAACTGATAAACAAGGTCTAGACACATATTAAACAAGAAATGGTTCAATATGGTGTGAAATCACACATTTCAAACTAGGACTATATTAGTGCAATAGATGTTAACCCTAGAGTTTGAGATCATTTGGAGAATGTCGAAAAAATGACAGGATTAGAAATGGGGCTGTTTGGGCTTACCTTTGGGGCTCTTTTGTAGCTCATTTTGGAGAACCGATTAGAAAAATGACAGGATTAGAAATGGGGATGACCAAGTTAGATCGAAATCATTGCAACATCCAAGTCTAGCACAAATAACATGTACATTTCAATTTTGGTTCATAGTTGAATTCAAATATTCATAAATTAGCACAAAAGAATCAAAATATAAAAAATTTAAAAAATTCAAAAGAATTTGTCCAAGTGCAATATTTTAATGGATGGGACAACTCACTATTATATAAATCTTTCTATAATACTGAGATGCCCGGCCCACTAAGCTACTGGACTAGGACATATAATGTGCAACACCTAAATTGCGAGTAAGGGGACTCGAACTTAGGTGGGCAAAGGGAGCATCAACCCTTTGCCACTAGGCTATGCCTCTGTTTGCGACAAATCTACCACCATTAGAAGGTTAATATTTACAAATGAAATCCTCCTCATTGCAACATCCAAGCCTAGCACAAATAACATGTACATTTGAATTGTAGTTCAAATTTGAATTCAAAAATTAGTATGAAATCATTGCAACATCCAAGCCTAGCACAAATAACATGTACATTTCGATTTTGGTAATAGTTACAAATGTTTATATTTTGGTAACACTAGCAATATTTACATTTTGGTAAGTTAAATAAAAAATTAAAGCATTTTGTCTATAGATGACATAAGCCTCTACCTAGTTGACAATGTTTCAACTCTTTCAACTTGTTTTCAATCCGACGGCGTGCGAATGCCACAATCGGGCGTGTCCAGAGCGCGCTCCCAAAGGTGTTCGACAGTGTGCATGCCACAATCTGACGGCGTGCGAATGCCACAAGGAACACAAAAACAAGGAACACAATAATTTACATTTTGTTTACAAGGTTTCACCTACAAAAACAAGGTTTCACCTACCGGAACGTGCCACGGCACGTCCAGAGCACGTCCAGGGCACGTCCAGAGCACGTCCAGAGCACGGCCATTTCACAAAAGAATTCCCACACACGCTCCCAGCGCCGCTGGGCAAACACTGCCTGAAATGGTTTCAGGCACCTAATAAAATTCACTACACTAGTTATCTACAGAATGCAGCACGATCTTCCCTCCGCCATGGCTCTGCAACACAATCTTCTATCTCGATTTCATCTCGCAGAGGATATCGGAGCAGAACAATCTATCCGCCGCCATCCCGGCAACTAGGCTGAAAGCCTCTAGGCTCAACGCGGCATCGAAGTCCACGCTCGGGGATGAACTTGCTGAACTGCTGCTCTCGTCGCCCGCAGCACCGCCCGAGCTGCTCTCGTCGCCCGCAGCACCGCCCGAGCTGCTGTCGTCGAACGCAGCAATTTTGCGCATCGCGGCAAACCTCTGCCTCGTCATCGGCGGCGAATCACCGCTGAGCGGAAAACCCTTGGAGCTGTAGTAGCCGTGACGCTTCCACGCCTTCTTCAGTACCTGCTGGACCGAAATCCAGTAGGGTCGCTTGCCGTCGAGATAGATGGAGCCCCTCGCCGCTGCACGAGACACAAATCGGGCCGCCGGTCGCCTCTGCGACCGTGTACCCGCACCGCCCCCCCATCCTCCATCCTCCCTCGCCGCTCCCTCGACGCAGCACCCCAAGCTTTGCGTCGCCGCCAGCTTGCTCGACTCCTGGTGCCGCTGCTGGACTCGCGCGGCCGATCTTCCCTCCGCCGCAGGACTCGCCGCCAGCTTGCTCGACTCCATTGCCAGTGCTCCAGTCGCCCGCCCCCTCGCCGCAGCTTTACTCGCCCGCTCCATTTCCGCAGCTCCAATCGCCCGCTTCTTTGCCATAGCTCGAGTCGCCCGCTCCATTGCCGCCGACTCGCCGTCGCCAGGAATTTTTTTCCCCAGCCCGGAGAAACCGAGACGACGGGACAGAGTGAGCTCCGCGGGACGCCGGCGCGTGGCAGAGAGGGTACCCCACGAACAGAGGCCGGTTTCGCTGACGCATGGGTCCCACTCGAGAAAACACCGGTCAAACCTGTTTTACAGCGTGGGGAACATGACTTGACGGCCATGTCGCCTCAGAGCAATTATGGCTCGAATAGATGCCGCATGTGAGCTATTACGTGCAACTGCGTCGCTTCCTGTCCAATTACTCGAAAAAACGTCGCATCTGAGCTATTCGCCCGTACCACGAGGAAGGAAGGAAGGGAGGAAGGGAAAGAAAAAAGGACGGCCTCTTTGCGGCGGTGAGTGTAGGGTCAAACACGACGCCTGCTTCATTCTCTCCTTTCTCTCAACTGCATCGGGTGACGGAGAGTGCCAAACTTGGGAGTAGCTTTTCACAGTGGCGGGTAGCTACTAGTAGAGCAGAGCTAGTAGGAGCAGCTCAGAGTGGGGCGTGTCCTACGAAGCCCTTGGGATCGGGGCAGCTGGGGCGAGAAGCAAAGATGAATGGAAAGCGTCTCATGCATCGTGGTCCTCCACGTACCCGTGCTGCGGGGCGACGTCTCGAAACGGTAGGTGCCCTATGTTCTTCCCAACAAGCGGTATCTTTCTGCTTGCCCGTAATTCGGCAAAAAAACACAGCGCGCGGAATTCTGACCACGCGATCGGTCGATGGGGATGTTTGCTACTACTGTCCCCCAACGCAATTGCACTATGTCGTCGTTTGTCCTCCGACGAAATTGTCCTATCACATCTTGGCAAAGACATTCTGCAGTTACACGCTGAGTAACGGGAAACACTGGCTTGATTTCGAGCTCCGGTGGTCTCGAAAAAACATAAAAACACTGAGTTGTCAGTCCCAAGAAATTCTGAAAAAAAAAATCAGATGCATGTGTACTATGTAGGACTAAACTTATGGTGGCGGAATGTCTTTTCATACGTGGTGTACACTAAAAGACGGATGTAGCAAATGAAAAAATGAGTTATTTTTAAAACCATTTCAAGGTCATGATTTTCTGTAGCTTAAATACAACGTGTTATGAAGCAAAAATGTGAAACAGCTTGATAACACTGGTATGTATCCACGTATATTAGGGTCTATTTTACAGAGGCTCTTCGGTCGGCTCCTCTGACTGAATTACAGCTAAAGACGCTTTTCTCAGGGGAAGGATGGGAACATTTTATATAAACTTGTTGTTATGTCCATGACATTCATGTGCTTTAGAGCATCTCCAGTCGGGGCCGCCCAAATGCCTTCCGGACAGGCCCTTTGGGCGCTGTCCGGAAGGCCTGGCGCATTTGGGCGCCGTCGCTCCCCACTCGCGCCGCCCAAGCCAATAAAATTTAAATTTAAACTTCGGTGAATTTCATTCAAATAATTTTTTTTTCATACGCAAGATCTTACATTTCATTGAAATTCATTAAAAACAAACATAATTCATTTAAATTCAAATCTAAACCTAGATCTAGTATGAGGGATAGCACGCCGGGCACCGGCAGTTGGGGCACTCGCCGGCCCTTGCGGCGGCGAGAACAGGACCCTGGCGGCAGCCGGAGCAGAGGCAGTAGAGGTAGCCGCCGGACGAGGTCGGGGCTGGAGGTTGGGCGGTGGAGGTGGTGGCGGTGGCGGTGACGGCGTAGGCTATGTCGGCCTGGATGGCGAGCTGCATGTGGCCGGGATCCCACTCCGGCGTCGGCGGCCAGCTGAAGTCGGAGCCGCCATCATCACCATCATCCTTCTCCGCCGCTTGTTCGTCAGGTTGCGGCAGCGGAGGTTGCGCGCGGCGTTGATCTGCTCTTGCGCGCCGAGCCTGCTCCACCTCCTCGTAGCGAGCCCTCTCCCTCTACATGCCCGCCGCGAAGCTCTCGTCGGAGGTGTTGGTGAGGACGTCGTCGTCGGAGTCGAACCAGTCCGCAGGCGGCTCGTCGGCGAAGAATGAGTTCCGGCTGTACTGGTACTCGAGCTCGATCTGGTCATCCCAGTACGCCGAGTTCGGCTCGAACCTGGCGTCGTCGTGCATCTCCGGCGGCATGGATTGCATGCACAAGGCGACGTAGTCGACGCGCGCCTGGCCGGCGAGCCTTGCGACCGGGACGTGGACTGGGTTCGTTTCCCAGCCCTCGGGGAGCCGGCTGTTCGCCGGCACCGGCGTGTTGGTGCGGATGAGCTCGCGCGCCTCGGCTTCGGTGAGTAAGTTAGCCGCCGGTGGAGGTGGCGGCGGAGGCGGAGCAGACGACCCCGCCTCGTGGTTGTTCCAACCCCTCAGCCGCTCGCGCATGCGCGCAAGGTCGCGCCGGCGCCGGCGGGCCGCCGTCTGTTCCTCCGAGGTGCGTCCAGCAGGGGCCATGGCGAGTTTTGGGGTGGAGACCGCCTCTTCGCCGGTGGTTTTTCGGTGGAGATTTTTGTGCTGAAGACGGCGAGGTACCCGCTCTATATAGCTGCTGGGGAGGCGAACGGATGAGCTCGCCTTAACTCCGGTCGGCCAACGGCCCGCCTGCCGCACCATTAACGCCGACGCTTCAAAAGGAGCGCCTGGCACTGACGCCGCCGTGGCGCAGACGCTTCGTTGCCGCAGGTGAAGAGACGCGTCGCTGCGCCCGGCTAGGAAACCGAGACGCCGCCCGCCATTAATAGCTGACCAGAAGTTAGGTCGCCCGCCGCTTCGTGTATCACTCACTGCCAGGCGTGGCCCGCGCGTCGAAGGCGGCCGTTTCATAGTGTCCGGGGTCGCCCCAAGCCGCCCCAAGTTGAGGGCGTGGGCTGGGCATGCCAGACACAAAACTGGGCCGTGCCAGACCAAAATCAAATTTGAGCGACGTGAGTGGAGAGAAAAAAGTGTCCAACACGCTCCAAACGCCTTTGGGCGTCCATTTGGACGCCCCGACTGGAGATGCTCCTAGACAGCCGCATATGCGCATTCTCCTCGACCATAATGTTGGCCTAGAATGCAACCGGCCGAAGAAGCCACTCTAAAAGTTAGTTCTGGACTTGGCTTTATTCTAATCCAAAGCATGCGTGCGTGCATGTGCATGTTACTAAAGAGAAGGATGTGGGGTTAGCTAGAACCACAAAATTGATCAATTCGAAAGTGGTGCAAAACCAGGACTAGGGATGGCACCCGCAGGGTATGGGTAAGGGTGGAGCCACCCCATACCCTTACCTGTCGCCCTCAACCGTACCCGTCACCCGTACCTATACCCTTGTGCGGGTACAACTTTTTCCCATACCCTTCACCCGTTAGGGTAAAGGGTTAACCATGGGTAAAAATACCCTTGTCTGCAACACAATAGAATGAGTAAAAAAAAGTCGTAAAAACACCGTATAATCCGGCAGCGCATTTTAAACCACATCACAAAATTATAAACTGCAGCACATTAATATTGTCCGAAGAAACACATTGCAAACGTTAGCACATATACTTATAAACAACATTTGCGCATAAGCAGCACATGCGATGATTGTTTAGTAAAATTAGGTCACTATTTATGTACCAACTTGTCAACTGTTACACATTTAGAAGGGTACATGGGTACGCGGGTATGGGTTATGCGAACTCATACCCATACCCTCTCCACCCGATGGGTACAAAATTTTCCCATTTACATACCCATGGGTATTTTTTCCGTCCAAACCCTTACCCTAATAGGGTTTTTACACGCAGGGTACACGGGTGATGGGTACACATTGCCAACCAGGACTAGAAATACCAAAGAACACGTACCAAGTACCAAAGCAAAGCGCTATTCTATCTTATTTCTTCCTTCTTCTATCCCTAGTCCCCAAGCTATCGCTTTGAAGTTTGAATATAGTCCCATTTTCTTTTCTATGACCTTCAAAAAAAAATGCTCAACAGTACAGTACTGTTTGGTACCTTCGGTGTATATGCATCGGTCGAAGCCTTTTCTTTTGTGCCTGGCTTTTGTTTGGATCTCGCGACCGATAGAAAGAATCAGGAGGAGAGATGTAGTAAAAAGATTGAACTTATCAATATTTTGGTTTTGGGGGCCTCCCTCTTGCGAGAGATCATCATGGCAATTTCCTAGGGGTCTGATCACTATAGCGGCCATATATAGTGCTGCTCCCTGTCAAGTCCATCAAAGGAAAAAGCTATGGCCTCGCCGATTCTTGCTTATCTATAGTTCATATATCTTCAGATTTCTTTCTTATAGACGAAGCCAATAAAGGGGCTGGATGCAGCTTTCGTTTATTAGTTGATCTGTTTTACGTACTATCTACACTACCTGTACTCTACTAGCTTGTCTGAAACTAGGGATGCATGCCTGCTCTCCAAGCCATCAAGCTTAGATGCATTCATGCTTCTGAGAAAGAAACTCCATCTAATTATGGTCGATCCCTTTAATTCCATGTAAGGGAACTAGATCCATTGCCCAATGGAGCTTGTGCTAGCGATCAGGTGTAGGACAATGCATGGTATGGCATGGCGCTAGATCCTAGTGCTTTCTCATTGGAGTGCAGTCTTTGCCCAGTTATTGTAGTAGTACCATTCCCAGCTTTAAGTCTCAATCGATCTACTGTGCGTGTGATGTCTCTTTCTCTCCTATCCTTTCTGGTGTCAAGAAACTGTATGATCGTGCTTGATGTGACTTGGTGACCTTAGAGCCCTAGGAGTACCACTAGTACCGGTACTGGCTATAGTACTCGTACAATTGTCACCAAATAAATTCATGGAAAATGAATTGACATAAACCAGTAGCCCAAAACTGGTAGTAGTACTGTTAGCACATGCCTACAGCCATATAGCGAGCTAGTATCAATAATACCACTCCAATGAGTACATGCTACACTATTGTGGAGTATATTTCGATAACCAGCAATCAATACAGAGCCAAAGAAGCTTTTTTTTACACTCGTCTATTTCTGGACCCTCTCTTTCTCTACAGTGCACAGAGGCGACTGCGGAGGCGACTCGGCGATCTCCAGCGGCCGCCGGCGTATATGGGGATTTCTCACCCTCCGCCGGCCGCTCCGGCGGCGGGAGGATGGGGAATCCCCAGATCGGCGCTCCGGCGTGTAGATAAGGAGCTTTTGGGCGGCACGGCTGAGGCGGGGTGGCTGGCGTCGTCGTTTTGGAGCTCTGCAGCTTCCCCTCTTCGGCGTCGTCCTCGACGATGCTCTCGAGCTGCAGGTTCGTCCCCGTTCTGCTGCTCTTTTCTCCGGCTTCGGCGGCAGTCCGGTGACGAGTGTACAGAAGGCCGGTGGTGGAGGTGCGAGGCGGCTGCTGTGTGGGGGTGCGGTGTGCAGGTGGTGGATCTGGCCATCTCTGCTGAGATGGGGTGGCGGTGGCCCCAGATCCGGGCCGGAAGGTGCTCGGGGCGCGTCCCCGGCCGATGGACCTTCTTCGTCTGCAGATCCAGCTCGTCGGAGCTGGTGGATGTTGCGGCTCTTCAACGTCGTTGGACTAGGAGCTCTTCCGTTCCATGGGAGAGGGCTCCAGGCGGTTGCTGTCTTCGTCGTTGATGGCGGTGGAGGCTGCGCGTGCTGGAGGATCTCGAGCTGGAAGAAGGAGTGACGCAGCAGTGGCGTCATTTGTATCCTCTTCGTTTTTTCTTTGCTTGTATCTGGCCTTGTACTGTCCTCTACGTATGAATACAAGTATGAAAAATTCAAAAAAAAAAGCTTTTTTTTCCATGAAAAAGCGTGTGCTTTTTAATTAAAAAACGTAAAGGGAATAATCACGAAACGCACACCCCACAGAGGCAAAAAGTGTACTCTCCTGTACAGAAAAAAGAGCAGAGCCGCCGAGCTTCCTCATGCCATGTCCATGATTGGCCCCTGTTGTTGCCTCACGCAGGGTCTTCCTTTGATCATCCTAGGAATCTTCAGAAATGATGTCCAAGCAATGCGGCAACACAGCAGGAGCAACTGTACTCTGGCTGCGCTTTCTCTCATCATCATCGGACTTACACAGGGATCGTTGCAGTAAATAGACTGCGAGGACGGTGAAAGCCCCCTTGTCCTGAGATCAGAGCATCTATCTATCTCGACTGAAGCTTCATCACACATGAGCTGTGAAAGGGAATTGGAGATCGAAGCTTGTCCATCACAGTTGCTCCATGCATGCATGCTCGATGGATCCATCAGCGGCCGTCAGGTGACCACCGATCGAGCTGGACGGAGAAGTCCAGGAGGCGCCACGTAGACATGCTTCGGACCCTCAAACTCTTCACTGTACCGACGTGCGAACGGGCGTAACTGTATTTTTGGTGCAATCATGCCAGCCTTGCAGCTCTAAATACCATGACAGTATAAGATTCACTACCTTTCTACATACAGAGTACGATGGTAAGTTCCTGTTTGATCTCTGAACACTAAGTACGTGAGTGGTACAGTTGACTTGCCCAGGACAAAATTTACATGACACTGTCTGATGCTAATGCAGTACGCCAGAGCTGGTAGACCAGGTGAATTCTAAATCCCATGATCGACACGACTGTAGGATCCAGAAATGCCGATCAGATCAAGAGACTGAACGGTTTGGCAAATCAAGAAACGTTGTACATGGAAGCTAGCCAGTGCTGTGACATGCGTACTGAAGAACCAAACCGCACACAAATGAACCTGCACCAGTCCTCCTCATAATTTATGGGTGGGTCCAGTTAACATAGCGCGTCAGGCCCACTGATAGGGCAGACCAAATCTTAAATTGGCTGCGGGGACTGCATCATGCGGTGGCGAAAAGCATGACATGACAATTTTCTCTCAAGGAAGTATGAGAAGTGCAAAAGGGAGAGTGGACAACAGTGTTAAAAGTATAGTCAAGAAAGGGATCCAATGAGCCAAGATGGCTGCCCTAATTTCCCCCTAGAATTAGGGCCGCCCTTTCCATTGTGGATGAACTAGAATACTAGAAAGGGTCGTGTGATAGGCATTGATGTCATCAGTGCAATTGAGTACTGTGAAGCAATGTCCTGAAATAGGGCTAGATTAGGTACTAGCAGATTTGTTAATTGGGCTAGATGACCTTAGTGGCACTTGCAGTCATCATTACAATCATGTAAACTTTAATCCTTCATATTAGTGTGTATGTTCTTAATTAACACAAAAGCATACGTCGTTATCTAGGCAATTTTCTACTGAAAAAAGAGCAGTTCAGTACACTAACTTTAGCCTTCTCTCACGGTGAGGTCATTTTTTGAGTAAGACCATCAATTTTACACATCAGTCAAATATGAAGGTACATCAAATACTACAGCATTGGGAATTCAGTGTACATGGGTCCAGGATTATTCACAAAATCAGATAAATATGAGTACAATCACGCACCTACTCTGTAAAATGCCAGAAGGATTCGTCTCACTTGGTGTGGAAAATTTCTAGAGCACTTGCGGTATGGGAAGGTTCACCTGTCCGAAATCTGAAATAAGTTCAGATCTGGTCATCAGATGCAGATAACCAGTCCATCGTACACCTCAATTTCTCTCTCTCAAAGAGCTGGCTCGGCTCCATCATTCAAGTTCTACAAACCAGTGTGCATGGATGAGCCAACTACTGAGTACTTGAGTAACTAATTACTACGAATAAATGCTGCATTAAATTAAATGTAGGATAACATTTGCACGCATGCTTCTGTCAATACATAGATTGCATCCAATTTCAGATTAGGTGGCTTATTCGCTGTAGACCAGGTCCATACTTGAGCATTTTTTTAGATAAAGGGCTTTATTACTCAAAGTTAAGTATTACACCCGGCCTCTGCATAACAAATGCACACAGCCGCAATCCGAACGGAGAAAGTAAAAAGTGCATAAATAAACGAATTACAACCATCATGGTAATGTAAGACGCCTATGACATAGCGAGCTCAGCAGCCTATGGAGGTCCAATCCGGCGATCAAGCGGCCACCCATGTTGTGATAAAATGTCCCTTGCTACCTCCTCCAGCCGTGCACATGCCTCCGTAAAGAGGTTTTGATGTCCACGCGTTGTAAGGTGGACCACATACGGAGAGTATTTGTGCACCGGTAGAGTACCTGCAAAATGAAAACATCTTTGTCATTGAAAACCTTGTCATTTCTACAAAGCCAAAGCGACCATATAACGGCAATCGCTCCCACCCTAATAATTGTTCTAAGCTTCTTGTCAATCCCATGCAACCAGTTACCAAAAACGTTGGTCACATACTTGGGAGGATATAAGTTAGACGCTATCTGGATGGATGACCATATAGAACGTGCGAAACTACACTCGAAGAATAAGTGTTTTATTGTCTCTTGTTGAGGACAAAACATACACTTAGTACTTCCATGCCAATTCCGTTTGACAAGATTATCTTTGGTTAAAATGACGTCCCTACGAAGATACCACGTAAATAGTTTTATTTTAAGTAGAATCTTCATAAGCCGTATCTTTTTATTATCATCGACTGGGATATCAAAATGCACAAGCACCCTGTACATGGAGTCTACTGAGAATCTCCTGTTCCCACATAGATTCCACCGAAATTCATCGGAACCTTGTGTGAGTTGAACCGAAGCCAACCGTGCCAACAAGGCGTTCCAATGTTAATGTTGGGCCAAATAAATCTCGTCTGAACGACACGCTAGGGGGTGAACTCTGCATAATAGTGGCTATCGTATCCCCTTTATGTCGAACAATATCGTATAGAGCTGGGTATTGTTCCTGGAGGGTGGTATTGCCTAACCATTTGTCCTCCCAGAAACGAATCTCCGTGCCATTCTTAATATTAAATACACCAAAGCGAAAGAAATGTTTCTTAGTCGCCATTAGGCCATCCCAAAAAATGAGAATCACCAGGTTTTCAATACACCTGTGATACCGCCTTTGAGCCAATGTATTTTCTTCTAAGGAGAGTTTGCCAAATGCCATCTTTGGTTAGTAGTCGAAACAACCACTTCCCAAGGAGGGTCGAGTTCTTGATGCAAAGATCATGAATACCCAACCCACCTTGATATTTTGGCCGACAAACAACATCCCACTTAGCCAGTCGATATTTCTTTTTCTCGCCATCCCTTGCCAAAAGAATCTTGAGTGGAAGTAATCCAACTTATTCAAGACACCTTTTGGCAATTGGAAGAAGGATGTCATATACAGTACCATGTTTGTGAGCACTGAATTAATGAGAACCAACCTTCCTCCGAGGGACAGCAATTTTTCTTTCCAACTAGACAGTCTTGCTTGCAGGCGCTCCTCGACATGTCGCCATTCCGCATTAGTCAATTTCCGGTAGTGTATTGGTATACCCAAGTACATAATAGGAAATTGACCCTGCTCATAGCCGAATATCTCGACATACTGAGCAGCTGCAGCCTGTGCGTCACCGAAGCAAAACAATTCACTTTTATGAAAGTTGATTTTTAACCCAGATAATTGCTCGAATGCTGACAATATCAATTTCAGATTCGACGCTTTATCTAGATCGTGTTCCATAAAAAGAATCGTGTCATCCGCATATTGAAGTATAGAAAGACCCCCATCTACAAGATGTGGAACCACTCCTTCAATTTGACCGTCCGATTTTACCCGTTCAATCAAGATGGTCAACATATCAGCCACTATATTAAATAGTATTGGCGACAGAGGATCACCTTGTCTTAAACCCCTTTTTTGTCTAGAAGTAGTGCCCGGCGTCATCATTGACTTTTATCTCCACACTCCCCCCCGAAACAAAGTTGAGAACCCATTCGCACCACTCGTCGGAGAACCCTTTCATTCTCTGAGTTTGTAGTAAGAAAGGCCACTTTACTTTGTCATACGCCTTCTCAAAGTCGATCTTAAAAATTACCCCATTAAGTTTCTTCGTATTCATCTCATGTACGGTTTCGTGGAGGACCACGACCCCATCTAGGATATTCCTCCCTTGCATAAAAGCAGTTTGGGTGGGTTTTACCACATGATCAGCTACCGAATTTAACCTAATAGTAGCTACTTTTGTAAAGATCTTGAAGCTAACATTCAGGAGACATATTGGCCGATACTGTTGAATCCTTTCAGCCCCCTGAAATTTAGGCAACAAGACGATTTCCCCAAAATTAAGGCGAAAAAGCTTAAATTGTCCAGCATGCAAACAACCGAATAACTCGAGCAAGTCGGGCTTAATGGTTTCCAAAAAGTGCTGGTAGAAATCAGATGGGAAACCATTAGGCCCGGGTGCCTTATTGTGTTCCATTTGGAAAACAGCCTTGCTAATCTCTTCTTCAGAGAGGGTGCGATAAGCAGGTTATTTTCCTCTGGATAATATCATCTGTTCATGACTCACCTAGAGTGAAGTTGCCTTCCTCCGGAGCACCGAACAAACCTTTATAGTAGTCGTTAATATACTCTTTGAGCTTGTCCTAACTCTCGATCAGGCCCTCATCCTGGTGATGGGAATGAATGAGTTTCCTCCTGTGTCTGCCATTAGCAACATTGTGGAAGTACCTCGTATTCGAATCCCCTTGCAGAATGAACTGAGACTTAGATCTTTGGTACCATTTAAGCTCTTCCTCTCGCAGCATCCGCCCCACTTGCTCATTTGAATGCCGTTTGAGGTCATTCTCATTTGCTGATAAGGGGCGTGATTCCGCAAGTTTGTCGAGCTCTTCAATGATTGAGCACATGCGCTCTTTTTCTTTTTTAAGAACACCGGTTGTATGCCTCGCCCATCCTCGCAGGAATGTACGCAAATTACGTACCTTACCATTCCACCGTTGGATAGCAGAGGCACCCGCAACGGGTTGAGCCCAAATCCTTTTAACCAATTCATCAAAACCATCCCGTAGCAGCCATCCTAATTCGAACTTGAACTGGACTTAACGGGCGGTTTCAATGATCCGGTAGAAAGGAGTATGGGGGCATGATCCGAGAAAGTCTCGATACGTTCCAAAGCCCGAACCGATACCAACAGATATTTATCCTCCCAGCGGGAATCCATTAGCACTCGGTCCAACTTTTCAAACGTCGGCTCGGGGAGACTATTTTCCCAAATAAATTGTCTCCCCGTCATATGAATCTCTCTTAGAGACAAGCTGTCGATAACAACATTGAATAAGAGAGACCAGTGACCAGGGACGGAGCCAGGAATTGAAGTTGGAGGGGGCGAGAAGTAGGAGCATGAAACCATAAAAAATATAGTCACTCCGAACTAAATTTTGAAGGGATACACTAATCTACTGTGTTGAACTAAAAAGTTGAAGGCATAAAATAATCTATTGTTGAACCAAAATTTTGAAGGCATAAACTAATCTATTGTTGAGAGATGGGCTAAGAACTAACTAGGACGCAATCAAAAATCGAAACTGGCAAGACGAGTAAACTACCTTTCTTCCTCTCATACTGCCGGCTGAGGCCGGCCGGGCGCCGCGCACCCAGGCTGCGGATTGCCGCCCTTATTTCATATGCAATTGCTCAACTGGAGCCCTGGGCGACGCGGCAGAAAGTAAAACGATCCGCGCGGATCGGAGGTCGCAGAAGAAACAAGACGGCAGTCGAACGAGAAGACGATCCATCTACCGTATTTGTTTGCAATCCCCATTTCTTTACTTTTTTCGAGGAACACGTTTGGGCCTGGTAGTAATAGTTATTGGCTTATTATTCTAACCTATATGCTGGACTGGGCCTAAATAGCATGGTCGTATTAGGAAGGACTTGCGGGTACAGCCTTGACGTGAGCTGAACACGGATAGGGGGCGAACTTAATCGTGGGCAAGAGAAATTAGCGATAAACTTAATCCCTATCAAGACGCGACATGATTGTTAGGGGGGGGGGGGGGGGGGTCTCGTCCCCCTTCCCTCCGTCCCTGCCAGTGACCATCGAATCTACCCTTACTTTTCTCGTGACGGTACCTCAGCATGTTGAAATCCCCTCCTATGAGAATAGGATGTGGATTATCTTTAGCTAAATTAACCGTATAATGGACTGCTGGTACTTCCACGGAATGCATTCTATTTTCCTTAACAATGAAGCCGCAAAATAAGGTTAAAATTTCATCAATATAGTGTTTGTAAGGACAAAATTGTGTATCTGATTAAGCAATGTCCTTAAAATAGAAACACAAATGTATAATTTTTATTGGCCTTGTATACAGAAACAGAGATAGTACTACGATATTGGAGTGGTCTGGCTAGAGGAGCACACAACAAAGAGAGGGGCACCGATCGATGATTAGGAGGGAATCAATGTTCCCCGGGGAGCTTTTAATTATGGGAAACTCATGCCGCGTTAAAGAGAAAATGCCGTGAGCAAAAGAACGTAATATGTTGTTCAAAAAAAAAACGGTATATACAAGTGTATGCAGGCATGGCGTTGCATTATATTGCGTGGTCTGTCTGTCCCCGTGTCTCGCTGATGCCACTCTCCAGGAGGCAGACATGCAGCCTGTCGTCTAAAGCTAACCCCGTTTAGTAATTGTAAACTGCATCACACATTGAATTTATCATATGCGATGAAGTCATACTACGGTAGTCACTGCTCGATCTTATCGCCATCAGCATCGTGCGCAAGCTCGCAGTGGCGGCCGAATTGGATATGTTTAAAATGATTGAAGTTTGAACATAACTAAACACCTGCGGATCGATCTTGGGATGCAAAACAGCTCGCTGACTGGTGATTATTTGTCAAGGTGATATCCTGGATACGGCCGATGGGAAGTAGTCAGCATCGTCTTCCTTTTTCACCGTTTGGTGCATATGGGTTTGCCGATTGGACACGCACGCACGCATGCGCACTATGGTACACGAGAGTCACACTAGTAGGAAACCCTGCCGCTGGCGATTTTTTTTTGCCTACCATTGGCGAATTCGGGTTCGTCAGTACAAAATGACCAGTGGTAGTTACTACCGCTGGCCGTCCCCGTATCGCCAGTGGTACGAAACTGTACCGCTGGCGAACACGGCTCCCGACCGCCAGCGGTAGGTGCGCGCAGCGCTGGCGGTGCGCAAGACCGCCAGCGGTACGTCCACAAAACTTGTATGTGTGCATGATACAAGGTTCAACAAACTATCAGGATTCATAGTGCGCCACATCATTTTAATCATCGGCATTGAAAAAATGAGGTAAAGGGACAAATGAAAAGCATGCCTCATACTTAATTAGATTTGGACACACAAATTCAGAAACGACGTAAGTGAAATCCAGTGGGATGCAGAAAATGTGTATTCGTGCATATCACATGTTTCACTCACGCCGCCTCCGGATCACATAGTGCCACAACAGTTTAATCATCGGCATTGTAAGACTTAGAGAGAAAACAAGATTCAAAAAATATTATGCCTCATACTTAGAATATTATTCGAAGCACACAAGGAATTCTGATAACCTTGTTGAACCAAGTAGGAGGCACAAAACTTGTATGTGTGCATGATACAAGGTTCAACAAACTATCAGAATTCATAGTGCGTCACATCATTTTAATCATCGGCATTGAAAAAATGAGGTATAGGGACAAATGAAAAGCATGCCTCATACTTAATTAGATTCGGACACACAAATTCAGAGACGGCGTCAGTGAAATCCAGTGGGATGCAGAAAATGTGTATTCGTGCATATCACAGGTTTCACTCACGTCGCCTCCGGATCACATAGTGCCACAACAGTTTAATCATCAGCATGATTAAAAGACGGTAAAAAAGAGTTCTCACACATGTCACACAAGTTAAAAGAGCTACGCATGCTAGTTAATTAATTAGCGAGATCACGCACCATAGTCGTTTATGTTTTGGGTTGTTGGCTTTTGACTTCAGCGGGAATTCGCGAGAACAATTTAGCGTGTTGAATGGCCTGCGATCGGCCTGATGTCCTAGGCGTCTTTCTATCTCGTTCTTTGTCGGTGAATTAAGATAGAACACCCCATCACAGTGGGTGAGCTCTTTATCGATTATTTCTGAAAGTTTCATCTGGATGCGAAGAAACTCTTTCCTGACTGCCTCATCAGTGGCCGCCGCCTTTAGCTTGACCCATTGCTCCACAGCAGCAGGAAATTGTACTCGTTGTTTGTCCCGTATGAACTCCCGTATTAGAAGGATGAGGTACCAGGACTCAGTCCTACTGCCTGGCGCCTGCTTGATGCCGGCGAACTCTGTTGTGTGACTGAATACCTTCTTGCCATGCTTTTCGATATGTCTTCTCATCATGCCTTCATTTAAATAGTAGTTGTTGAGAGTCTCATCCAGGACATCCTTGATGCCGGTGTAGTCTTTCGCCTTCTCTTGACTCCCCGAGTCGAGATATAGGGCATACGAATCCATTGGGAAGAGAACGATGAGGGTGCCGTATTGGTTACTGTAGTAAACAGTACAAATAGAGACCATCATCTTCAAATTAACGCGATGGAAAAGCATGTACGAAATAATGTTTATGATAGGTACGAAAGAATCTTACCCGGCGGGAAAGTAAGGCAGAAGAAAGATAGTTTTGGTGCAATGCTTCCTCATGAAATCTTCGAGTTACTTTGTCGTGCGAGTTTTACCAGTAGAGGTGTTCACAAAGCACTCTTCCATGAAGTAGGGGTCGACTATAATGATGTTTGAGTTCTCTCTCATGAGCTGCTGTGCCAAATTGAGCACAAATAGTCGGACCATGGACGTGGAGAGCGGCTTCATGTGCAACATGTCGAAGATATCACTAAATCTCAGGAAGAACACGTCCACGGGATATATATCGACAAAGCCCATGCCCTTTGGTACCTTTCCCGGGAAAAGCAAGTACGATGGATTGTTCTCTTTGTTAAGTTATTTTTCCAATAATAGAACTTTATCATGGACGCTTTTGATTTCCGGACGTACGACGGCTAGCACATTATCCAGCAGCATCGGTTTGGCCAACTCATGGGAACGATGCCAGTTGGGGATGGTCATCTTGTCACAAACACGTTTAGGGATCTTATCTCCCGACACGTGCTGGCTATTGGAGGCACCAATTGTTATCTTGCTTTTCTTGAATCTTTTCTTTTCCGCCTTCTTAGGCTACTTGGGATCGAGAGCCTGTTGCAAGGTACCATGGAGTGTGCCCTGGCTGAATCCGGCTTCCCCAATAGCTTCTGGCAATGGTTGAGAATGTAAATTTAGACGCTTGCAGCACGGAAGCTTCTCTCTTAGACTAGGCACGTGAGAATGCATTAGATCATGGTCATGTTGGTCAAGAGGCCCGTCGTTGAGGTAGAAGTCCATGGGGTCCTCGCGATCTGCATCAGGTGGAGCCGACCTGTCGACCGGTGTTAGTTGTGTTGGTTGTGGGGTGATGCTAGGAAGGTCTAAATGAAGAAGTGATTTTGGCCATGTCATCGGCCACGGCTGGCATTCATCGAGATTATACTCCCTTTCGGCTTTCGGGGGTTGAGCCGGAGGATCGTAATATGCGCAACCCGGCAACACGCGAGCAATTGCAACCCTAAACACATCATCAGGCATAGGCACACAATTCATCGTGCGGATAAGTGGTGTCACGATACTTGCCTTCGCCACATCCTTGAGCTCACCGTTAACACGCAATAGCAATGTGCATGGCACGTCGTCGTCCTGCGAAAACATGTAAGACGTCAGGCGCCACCAATGAAGTATTATAAAACTTCTCAAGACTTTTGGAACGCTCAATTACCTTGAGAGCGTTGAGCTCGGCTAATGGTGTGACTCTTGGAGCTGGCGTGCTAGTGGAAGGGCTGATACGAGGCACGTTGTCGGCCGGCGATCCATCGCCCATTGGATGTTCGTTGATCATGGGGCCAATGTTAGGCGACACATTGTTTGATCCATGGTTGGCCTCGAGGTTGATCATAGGGAAAGGCCCTGTTTGGCCTGCTTTCATCCAAGATACCACCGACTCCATCATGGTAGGAATTAGGTTGTTGACCGTCCTTACAACTTCAGTTTGGATGGTCGACTGCATATTCGCATTCACGGCAGCCAATTCCCGCCTGAGATCCATCCCAGTGACCTTCTTTCTCTCGTTTCGATGCTCCGTGGTCTCGGCGCCGTAGTAAAATTGATGTTTCTAACCGCTTCCTAGGCCGATCACACGACTACGATTCGGTGCACGTGACACCGGCATTTCCTTTACAATGTTCAGCGCCCTGTTAAAAGGGGTGTCCCACGGGCCGGCCTTCGAGTAGCCTTCTTGAGATCCATCAACTGTAGCTTTCGTGCTTTCTCTTCTACCTCCAGAAGTTTATCCATAATTTCCTTCACCTTGGCATTATTGGCAAGTTCTCCCGGTGTTAGAGGATTTTCCTTGTAATACGCCCTGATAAACTGTCTTGCCAACGGGTCGGTGATCTTGTCGTAGATAGAAGGCCCTTTCCTCTCGTCATCCTCCTTTTTCCACTTTTGTTGCTTTCCAGGGTAACCACGGCTCCCGAGAGTGTGGGGAGCTACGTTCTTTCCATGCGCAGTTTTCCCCCACTCCCTTAGCGCCTTCTTCTCAGGTTTGGCTTCGTTGGCTTTGAAAAGCGTGAAGTCATCTTCAGAGATATTTGGAAAGGTCTTGTTGACCTCAGCGAAATCGGCACCATCATCAATCATGTCCCTCACAGTTGATCTCCAAGTACTAAATGATTTGCTGAACTTGCCAAGAGCATATCTGTTGACCATATTATTCGTGACATTGAGGTTATCATAGGGCTTCGGGAACTGGTACCGTGCATGTAGCTTGCCAATGAGGTACTCGGCCCTCGTTCGTTTGGTTTTTCTTTTTAAGTGCTCGTCATTGAGATTGCCAAAGTCTTGGGCAATGCATCCCAAGTTGTTGCCGTACCCTTTTGCAAGATCTAACGGCCTTGTAGGGCGACCGTTGGTATGGTCCACCTGCTCGAATTCTTGTCGCATGGAGGGGAGCCTGTTTGGGCGTCTCAGCCGTTGACATTTGGCTTCGCTACCAGACGTCTCCGTGCCTGTTTGGACACTGCCACTAGTGGTGGTCTCCCAATCGGATGTCCCCCTCTCAGACTCGTGATCGGTTTGCATTGTCAACTGCTTTCCTAGTGCCTCCAGATAATTATCTTCTCCACCAGCATCTGTACCTCCTATCTCAGAACCGCCGGCCTCGTAGTTGTTGGACATCTTCGATCGCACTATATAAGAAAAATTGTAAATTAATACAACAAATATGCACTTAACTATTAAAAACTCACTAATCTATTTAATAAAAATATGTCATATCTTTAGCCAAAGTGATGCCAAAATTCACGGAAAATTTCGGCATGACCTTTGCTAAAAAAAGGACATATTGAGTACCCGAATTTGCCGGAACGGAAGTTAATCAACGTTCTGGCAATCTCAAGGGCCTCTAGGGGTACCTGTAAACATTGTATATCACAAATTTATTGACAATTGTCAATCGCATTTCGACAACTTCCTCACAACCACAACCACACATTCATCGACATTTGTCGATCGCATTCCAACAACATTTCATACACAAAAGATAACACCGCCATCACAACATTACACTACAAAAAATATCTTGTCATGATATATACCTAGAAAACAGTAGTTTTTTATCAATTTTTCATGAACCAAGTAAACCTAAACAACAGCTAAACCTACATCTAAATAAAAACCTAAACAGTAGCTACAACTAAATCATAAAACTGAACTAATTAAACCTAAACCTAAATCTAAAACAACATAATTTTCAAAAATTTCTGGGCTGGGCATTTGAGCAAACACCTTCGGTGCTAGGTGGGAGAGGAGGGCTGGACCTTGTGCTGGACGTACGGTGGCGCGGTGACCGGGCTGGGAGAAGGAGGAGGAGGGCAGAGGTTCTCCTTTGGCGCACGGCGGCGTCGTCTTGCTCGGGAAGAAGGACGGGGGCGTGGAGCAGTGCAGGGGCGGCCGACGTGCTTGGGGAAGAGAACGCGCGCGAGCTCGGGGAAGAGAGTGGCCGCGGCGGCGTCTTGCTCGAGGAGGAGGACGCGAGCGCGCAGCGGCGAGGTAGGAGGAGGACGGGAGCGTGGACGGTGGCGCGGTGGCCGGGAGCGTGGACGGTGGCGGGGCGGCGGTTCTCGCGTGCGCACGGTGGTGGGGATTGGAGAATTTTGGCGAAGTGCGAGAGAGAGGCCCGGCCGGCGCCCCGCGCTAAGTGTATACGGGCAAAGCACCGCTGGCGAACCGCGCCCGTTCGCCAGCGCTAGGCCAGGCACCGCTGGCGAACCGCACTTTTTCGCCAGCGCTAGGCCAGGCACCGCTGGCGAACGCAGGGGATCGCCAGAGCTAAGCACGCACCGCTGGCGAACACGTATTTTAGGTGGCCAGCGGTAGTCTGCCCTGGTCCCCCCCACCCGCCCGCTCGTAGCGCTGGCCATCTCTGTTCCTTGGCCATCAGCGATAGTTGAGGAAAGCGCTGGCGACCGACTTTCCGGGATCGCCAGCGGTATTAGCACTGGCGAACATGTATCTATGTTCGCCAGTGGTAGGCTGGCGGCTGTAGGGTTCTCTTACTAGTGTCAAACGAGGGTTGAAAAGAATGAGACCCCCGCAATTAACCAGGCCACCAAGGTCTCCATTTGGGGACTGAATTTTCACGTACGACTCGGTTTCGACCCTGCCTTTCTCCTGATACTGACACTAGTATCCACTCTGGATTCTCAGCATTGACCAGTTTCCACCATTACGGCAAGGATTTCCGCTTCTTTTCCTCTCCTTGAAGCGTATATGCATCTTCGTGTATATATGTACCTTGCGCGATTCTGCCCCCATGCCGCCGGCCATGCAAAGCATGAACGAACGCGGTGATCGGTGGTTGTACTGCGTCGACCAGGCTGGAGCTCGAGATATCCTTGGCCTCACCTCATGACCTGAGCTTCAGGAGCCATGGAAGTTGGAACAATGATCAAATTAACTTCAGTCTGCCATGCCATGGAGCTCAGCACATGTGAACCAACAGTTCAAATGCAACTGTTGCTTCATACCCATACCACACGCTCAGATTATCCAACTGTTGCTACATAAACGGTGAAGAAAAGATATATACTTATCATACCACGTTCATGTAAGACTAAAGAATGGCAGCGGATGCATATAGGGCATGGCCATCTCTGGCATCCCTGTTTGTGTGGTGTGATGCTGATGGTCAGTGGCATGTTGCGTTGCGGGCGCCCATGCGTGCGCAAGCTATTGGGAGCTAGCTAATAAGCTGCTGGCCACTTCAGGTCATCAGGAGTGGCCAAAGATTTCCATCATGCAGGTTCAGATTCAGGTGCCTAACTAACATAAACGTGTTTGACTTGGATCAGTCAAAGTACAGACAAAGCATAACAGCAATCCCTGCCTAGCTAACTTCATCCGCGCATATACGCCCATGGCCAGCTTTGCATCGCCAACTCGAGTACTTGACCTTGCCATATTTTCTTAGCATGTGCTGGCATCAAGGAATATGCCATGAGAAACTTAAAAAGGTACTCTATCGCATGATCAAGGAATGTTTTCTTTTAAATTTGGCATATTTTCTTAGCATGTGCTGGCATCGAGAAGGAAGTGAAACCCAAGTTTCTTCTCGCTTGATCAAAATGAGCTCAAGCCTTTTTTTTTTAACATTGGTGGTGTGTGCCTCCTCGTATAAATTTTTCTCAAACCCTATACTTCTTTAAAAAAAACTTAAGGTTCCGTTTACCACCAAGATCCACTCAACAGATTGTTTTTCGTCCCTACACTACACCTGTTCAATTAATTAACCAAGTAATGATTCAATTAATCATCTAAAATATTCTTTTAATATCATTCAATCAACATAGTTTATATTGCTTTCCTCCCTATAATAAATCATACAGTAATTTATGTGCCTTTTTCTATCATAATCTTACTCCCAATGATAAACCTAGCATGCGAAAAACCCACAAATGCGGCAGACCATCACAGGTGCGAGCATCGGGGAGAACCAGTGTCAAGTTAATTATTATCTACAGAAAGACACAGACGATTGCCTAGTGTATCAATATAAACTATGATAATCTTTATAAAACAAAGAAATTATAATCACAAATCTTGATTAAGATAAATAAAAGAATAATCATTTCCGGCACCAGGCAAGGTATGTCTTAAGCCCATCTTTCGCCTTGTCAGCCACACATGTAGCCCATCTGTTTTTCTTTTGAGGGAATGTAGTCCATCTATTTTTCTTCTGAGGGATTTGTTTTTCGAGCGAATGCGAATTCTTTTGAGGGAATGTAGCCCATATGTTTTTTTTTAACCTAGAACACACTCATTCCATTAAACTGGCTCACATAACACCACGACATAAACAACATCCGGGACAGTGTCCAACCATCTACATCTAACATAGTTTTGGCACCTGAATATCATCCAACCTGATGGAAATGAAACCACCAGACCAGGAATGATTTTTCGACAACGTGATCAGCGGGAGTTTCAAGTATTCAACAACAAACATAGCTAGCCATAGCACGTTGACTTTTTACGATACGGGCTTAAACTGCATAACAGATGTGAAACGACCTTAAGTAAACTGAAACACATTTCTTTCTATCCACATCATCAGGATGGACTGAACCACAACAACAAATCACCGTTGACATGTACCCATCGTGCTTAGACCGCGTAACAGAAACAATACAACCTGGTATTAGTAGCTTGGAAGGATCCAACAACAGCAGGCTACAAGATGGCGGATTTGTCCATTTTGCAATGCTTCACTATAATAGAGCGGCATGTCAGACATCAGTCGGTCCTCGCTAGCGACAACAATCTGCCACGATCTGAAAAAATACAGAGCACAAACTCATAAGTCATAACCAACTGTCCACCTCAGAATTTATAATATGTTGAGTTGTTGTACTTATAACTAGTTCCAAAGGTGACAATAAAAGACTGCATTTGACATGTGAGGTTCCATAAAGTAACCTAATGCCTCTTAACCGTATCATAAATATAAAAACATCTGAGTTCCACCCATGTTAAAATCTATTTACAAATGATAAATATTTCATGGTGGAACTAAGTTATGACTTGGATCTTTTTATCATCAATTGCTTGTCCAGATCTTTGAATGCAAGATCAAGAATGAAGCAAAATTAAAATTTCATGAAAGGGAAAGGACATCAAATACACGCAGTTTTTGTTCCAAGTAACTGAGTTGAGCATTAGGCAAACAGTAACGGAAATATGCCTTACGTATTAATCTGAAATACAACCTTTTGACATTATGATAAGGATGAATTTGACAAGACAACATCAATCGATCATCAGGACATCCACAAGTTTTAAAGTAAACTGTTGAACAGAGAATAAACAGTTTGACACTACAGATAATAATAGCAGCAGGTCTGAAAGAAACGACTTTGATCAGTTTAGTCCTTACTAGATATAACAATGTGCAATTTTCTAAAATATATCATGCACAAAATTCATGACCAACTCCAAGTCAGCATTGAGTGAACTATGTGCTAGTACTAAATCCAACAGTTACAAGACTGGGTTTAAGACGTGGCCTTCAGCTATGCTACAATATAACAGATTCATTTTAAGAAAGTCTGAAGCAAGTTAACCGAATAGTACCACCAGATCAACATGTTCGTGTGCATCTTTAGGCATTTAGCTATTCGACCAATGGAAGGTCATGGTCCTTAACATCTCAAATCTCAGGACAAAAACTAAGTTATTGTTTTCTAGTGCCATTATCTCTAACAAAGAGAATTGAACTTGGCAAGCTCCATATATATGTGAATATAGTAACACATATTACTTGCACTATGACTAATTATTCACACACCACAACAAACAAATAAATCAAACATATAGAAGTTGTATATGTGAATATAACTAACACATATCACTTGAATTATGCCTAATTACTCACAAACCGCAACAACCAAATTAAGAAAACATAAAGAAGTTGTAGCAAAAATGGAAGACAACAGGCAATACGCAAGGGACAAAATCTTACCTGGAGTATAGAAGCTCATGTAGGGTAGGACGCTAAAGTAGACTCCAGGCTCATCAACCTTCTTAACCTGCCCAGAACTGAGCTTGACGGTGAACAAGCCGGCACCTGAGCAAACGAAGATAACATCCACACCCTCTGCAAAGCCGACCACCAATCGTCTGTCTCTGTCACTGGGATTGGCAAGAGCTATCGTTTTCTCGAGCTTGATGACCCTGTACTGTACCCATTCTGCCGCATCCACCTTCCTTGACCACGTGTGAAGGCTGGAACCTTGAATGCAGGCAAAGCCGAGTGAAGTGTTGTTCTCCATGGCCATGAGGGCAACATAGTACGCGTCCCTCTGCGGCGCGTCAATCATGGATAAGCTGTCGTCGTCGTCCAAGTCATACCTGACGATGGCGTTGCAGCGGTGAAACGTGAAGTAGACCGCATCTCCGACAAGGGTGCCTCGCCTAGGCTGGAGATAGGGCGTGTAGGGGAGTGAGTAGGGCTGTTCCGCACGCCCCTCTCGCATGTGCTGGGCATAGACTGCGCAAGTGTCGTGAAGGCGTTCCGGCTCGCTCCACTCGCCCGTCTCCGATGAGTACACGCTCCCTACGATGTACTTGCAGTCATAGGTGGCCGCGAAGACGACGCGGAAGGGCCCGCCGTGGCAGTCGAGGTGGTCGCAGCCGTCGACGGCGCAGAGCACCGCGGCGGAGAAGATGAGCCACTCGACGTCCGGCTCGGGGAGCTCCTACCGGTCGCCCGTGACGGGGTCCCAGACGAGGTAGCACCGGTTGTTGCCGTCCAGCATGTGGAAGAGCACGCGGCCGTGGCGGCAGTCGAGGGGGAGCGTCGCGCGGCCGTCGGAGCCCGGGTGGGGGAACTCGGGCAGGGACGTGGTGGAGGCGAAGCGGGCAGGCGGAATGCCTTGGTTCACCTGGAGTTGGTGGAGGAGGCCGAGGAGGGGAGGGGCGCCGTGGAGGTCGCGGTAGCGGCGGCGGAAGCCGGGGTCGCAGATGATGCGGAGCCACGGCCTGCAGACGAGGGCGGCGCGGAAGAGGTGCTCGGGCTCGTCCGGCGGGAGGCAGAGCAGGATCTCGGCGGTGACGTCGGCGATCAGCGGGCGTGGCGGCGCCATGGGTGCGCTCGTGGTTTTGGGTGGGGATTGGGGAAGAGTCGGAGCCATTGGGTTGGGCTACTTCGAAAAATCTGCTTTGCTTGCTAGTAGGCGTCAAATTTGGTCCAGCCCACTCCTCTTAATTCTCCTTTTTTTTGCGAATATTAATTCTCCTGTATAACCATACTTTTTGACATTTTAGTACTTCGACAACACTCCCTACGTATCCAAATCTAAGATGTTTGTGCATGTTTGGGCCCAATAGGAGGGGAGTAGGAGTATTTATTAAAGCAAATGCCGACATTGTCACTCCACCGTATAAAAGGTCAAACGTGCATTGCACATGTATAACTATTAGTTGGCTGACAAGTGATAGGGATCCAAAGCTCTCTTTCGTGGCGTTGAAATCTTTCACAATATTGTAGTAGAAATTCAAATCTTACCATTTTAATCATAATATTCTTTTTAGTTGGAATTTGAAAGCTCTCTTTTCCGGCATTGAAACCTTCAAATTTCATGTATCATAAATTTTATTGTCTTCCTTATATAACTTTAATTTTCTCTATGTTGTTATAGATGAGCTCAACAAAGCTTCCCATGGAAGAGATGACGCAAAGTGAGATTACTTTACTTGAAATTAAGAAAGTACTTCAGGTCCTTCCCTGTAAAAACCAAATTAGTGTTGATTCATGATGCATGCTTAACAAGTAGAGATTTAGAATATCTGTTAAAAGACGACGAATGGTTGGGAGGTGATGTAAGCTAACATATCTACATACTATAAACTTATATGCATAACGAGTGTATAATATATTTACTGCCTACGGACACAAGAGCATTTTCTGACAGAGCAGGTGGACAAGTACCTTAGCTAGCATACGTATTTCTGGAATACTAGATCGAGATAGTAAAATGTCTATGAGTTTAGAGGAACATCCCAACTTTGCACGACGAACACTTAATTCTCTAGAACATGACATGATAAAACTGGTTAAATAACTTCGTCAGGATAGTGAGTTCAACAAAGATGATATGTTGTCGGACCTTGAGTTAAGGCTAGTATTGGAGTGTATTCACAAGCCAGTGCGATTAGACGGGTATGCTATATTCTCATTACACGGTCTAATGTGACATCAACAAAACAATGAACACTTATTTACTTTTCAATAATTCCTTATATTTACTGAGTCATATAGGGTATTAAAAAAAAACTTGCAGCTCATCATGTGGTTTGTTCATGCTACAACCCATGTAATAGTGAACATATCACGAGCTAGCACACGCTATAACCAAGGTATAATCATCAAGATCACCAAAGTAGATTAATATCAAAATCAGTATTACAGTCAATTAATTATAATAACAACTTTGCAGGACGATATTTAACTTACAAGCAATTACCTATTAATTTTTGTAATTTTTTTTTGAATGGGATAAAATGAACACAAAAATATGATCAGAAAAAATAGTGTGGATAAACTCGGTGGTTATTGTGACAAGACTGATCCACGCATATTAAAGGATCACAAGTATTTGAGAGAGCCAAGGACACATCACTTTTTCTACTTTGCTGACAACGTTGATAAGAAATAACAAAATGAATTAGTTTCTGTGTGCGGTCCGCAGCATCACCGTGTGCTGTAAGAACAGCCTGCTCACCGTCACCGTCAAGAAGCTACCACCGCCGGAGAAGAAGCACAAGTCTGTCCAGGTCGCCAATATAGAGTCACGGACGGAAATCCTACTCCAACACGAATTGTCATATGATACGAACAAGGATGCACTGCCGAACATGGAATCCTTGTCTGCTCAGTACTCACTACGCCGTGCGGCCGCCTCGAGGACAGCTCCGTGCCGCTGGACGCCAGAAGGTGGAGGTGGATGACGGGACCATCGAGAACGCTCCCCTGCAACAATGTGAGCTCCCGGCGCGCCGCCGTTAGCTCCCAACGCGCCTTCCCGAGCTCGCCTATACGCCACCGCCAGTTCCTGCGCGCCACGGCCGGTTCTTCTACGAGCCGCCCCCAAATCCCGGCCGCCACCGCGACCTCAGGTCCAAATTCCCCGTGTTCCCCGCTTCTGCTCCGTCCGGCCAGCGAAGGAACTGCCGTTGTGCCTCCCCGTTTCCAGCCCTTCCCCTTCCCCTTCCCCTGACGTTCTCTCGCGTGCCGGTCGAAAGAGGAACAAGCGAGCGTCTAGCGTCTGATCTCCCTGCCCGTCGAGCGTCGATGTGCAGGGCGTTGTGTTAGCCGATGGCCGCCTGAATCGATCTAAGTTTGCAGGCCCTGCATCTGCTGCTGGTTCCAGGACGATCCGTTCATTCTGGAGCATGTGCAAGGCCCTGCACCGGCCGTCGGCGACATGGCCACCGCGGCCCAGCCCCCTTGCTCTCTGTTCTATATTTAATCTGCTCTTTTTAACCAACGCAGGGGCAAGTGCATGGAGCACCAACAACAACGGAAAAGCAGAAGGCGAGCTTCAGCGATAGCCTGCATGGGACACGCCGACACCCACGCCGGCAGCACGTCCCCTGCATCCGCCGGTAGTCCGGCCACTGGTTGCCTGCATTTCTTTTTTTTGAGAAACACAGTACAAACGCAGACGCTCACATTCACGCGCATACAATCACCCCTATGAACGCACACACGCACACCCTATCCCTATGAGCACCTCCGAAATACTGAGCCGGCGGATCGGGTCTTGAGATTGACGAAATCACCACGAGCGCCTCGCTGTCGACGGGAACGTCGCCTCCCACTAAAAGAATATTCCGCCTAAATGCAACACACAGATGTCAAACCTGGGGTTTGAACTCTGGTAGGCTGAGGGTACAACCACCCTGCTAACCATCCAACCACAGATTGGTTTGCCTGGTTGCCTGCATTTCGACAACTGCTTGCGGCTTGTAGCATTTGTTTCAGGTTCGATGTCTCTTCCTCTGCCTATTAATCAGTACTTCAGTTACCTGCATTAATCTATATCAGGGAGTCGGTTCAAAGAAGTGTCGTGAAGCAATGGTTAATCAATGACAAACTTTTGGATGACAATGGGTCTGATTATAAAGCACCAAGCTGCGGTGCATTGCAATGCATGAATGGCTAGGTTATTTGTAGGCCATGTACTATTTAATAGTAGTATATATAGATTGAACTTTCTTTCGTGATTGTTTAGGTGAATGTCTATGTTCCATCCGGTTTTGGCAAGCTTCTGCCTTTATTTTCCATGGAGATTAAAGAAGGTAGAGTACAATATTTTGTTTAGTTCAGAGAATTGTTTGTAAATTTTGGTTTGTACCGTACAGTGTAAGTCCTCTTGAGCGAGAGCATATGTGGTCACGACATGTATACTTGAGGCAAGGATCCACAGATGTAAATCCCACGCAAAGCGCATTGAAACTCTCTCTGTTTTTTTTTTGAAACTGCTTTGTGTTTATAATTTAATTGGTCAAGCAAACAAGCATACACCAATGTGTATATCGATTGTTGACATACTGTAAGATTTTGAGCTAAATCGGAGTTCAATTGAATTGTTGATATGTTCATCTTCACACATACAAACTGAATAAGTGAAGATGAATAAGTCAAAATAAACTACACAGATCAATTTGACTTAAAAAAAGAATCATGCATAAAGTATGGAGTATTAAAAATAAATATTGTTGTATTTCTTTGTATTGTAAATATATTGAATAATAGTGAAGGTCGTGCGTTGCATGTGCATGTTCACTAGTATATATAACAAAAACGGTAATGACTGTCAAGCTTCATGCGCTGACAACGGCAATGTCTGATGGCCAGAATGAGGAAACTAGCCCAACAGACCCAAAGAATTAGCGTTCGTTTCAGACAGTGGGCTGGGCCAAGTTTTCACGCGTACGATCAAAGGAGATTTGGCGAAGCAGGCACGGTTCTGGTTGAACCCAACCATTCCGACTCTTCCCCAATCCGCACCCAAACCACCAGCCGGCGCACCGCACCATGGCGCCGCCGCCGCCACGCCCGCTGATCGCCGACGTCACCGCCGAGATCCTGCTCCGCCTCCCGCCGGACGAGCCCGAGCACCTCTTCCGCGCCGCCCTCGTCTGCAGGCCGTGGCTCCGCATCGTCTGCGACCCCGGCTTCCGCCGCCGGTACCGCGACCTCCACGGCGCCCCTCCCCTCCTCGGGCTCCTCCACCAGCTCCAGATGAACCAAGGGATGCCGCCACCCCGCTTCGCCTCCACCACCTCCATACCGGAATTTCCCCATCCAGGCTCCGACGGCCGCGAGGCGCTCCCCCTCGACTGCCGCCACGGCCGCGTGCTCTTCCACATGCTGGATGGCGACAACCGGTGCTACCTCGTCTGGGACCCCGTCACGGGCAAGCGGCACGAGCTGCCCGAGCCGGACGTCGAGTGGCTCATCTACTCCGCCGCGGTGCTCTGCGCCGCCGACGGCTGCGACCACCTCGACTGCCACGGCGGCCCCTTCCGCGTCGTCTTCGCCGCCACCCACGACTACAAGTACATCATCGCGAGTGTCTACTCGTCGGAGACGGGCGTGTGGACCGAGCCAGAGTACCTCGAAGAAACTTGCGCAGTCTATGCCCAGCACATGCGAGAGGGGCGTGCAGCTGAACCATTCTCGCTCACCTACACGCCCTACCTCCAGCCCAGGCGAGGCACCCTCGTCGGCGACGCGGTCTGCTTCACGCTTCACCGGTGCAACGCGATCGTCAAGTATGACTTGGGCGAGGACTGGTTATCCATGATCGATGCGCCGCAGAAGGAGGCGTACTACGTTTCCCTCATGGCGATGGAGAACAGCACCTCACTGGGCTTTGCCTGCATTGAGGGTTCCAGCCTTCACACGTGGTCAAGGAAGGTGGATGCGGCAGAATGGGTACATTACAAGGTCATCGAGCTCGAGAAGACGATACCTCTTGCCATTCCCAGTGACAGAGACAGACGATTGGTGGTCGGCTTTGCGGAGGGTGTGGATGTTATCTTCGTTTGCTCAGCTTCTGGCTTGTTCACCGTCAAGCTGAATTCTGGGCAGGTTAAGAAGGTTGATGAGCCTGGGGTCTACTTTAGCGTCCTACCCTACATGAGCTTCTACACTCCAGGTATGATATGCCCCTTGCATTTTCGTAACAACTTCTGTATGTTTGATTTATTTGTTGGTTGTGGTCTATGAATAATTAGTCATAGTGCAAGTAATATGTGTTAGCTATATTCTCATATGGAGCTTGCCAAGTTCAATCCTCTTTGCTAGATATAATGGCACTAGAAAAAAATAACTTATTTTTTGTCCTGAGATTTGAGATGTTAAGGCATGAACTTGCATTGGTCGAATAGCTAACTGCCGAATATGCACACGAACATGTTGATCTGCTACGCATTCTGTTAACTTGCTTCATACTTTCTTATAAAAGTATGCTCATTCTTAATTTGTAGTATAGCCGAAGGTCACGTCTTAAACCCAGTCTTGTAACTGTTGGAATTAGTACTAGCACATAACTCACCAAATGCTGACTTATATTTGGTCATGAGATTTGTGCATGATATATTTTAGAAAATTGCACATTTTTATATCTAGTAAGGACTAAACTGATCAAAGTCTGCTTCTGGTTTCTTTCAGACCTGCTACTAGTGTCAAGTTGATTATTATGTGTCAGCAGTTTAGTTTAAAACTCGTGCAAGTCCTGACGATCAATTGATATTATCTTGTCGAATTCGTCCTGATCATAATGTCAGAAGGTCGTAGATCAGATTAATACGTGAGGCATATTTCAGTTAACGTTTGCCTAATGCTCAACTCAGTTACTTGGAACGAAAACTGGGTGTAATCTATGTCATTTCCCTTTCATGAAAATTTTATATGGCTTGTTCTCGTCTTCAAAGATCTGGACAAACAATTGATGATATAAAGATCCAAGTCATAATTTAGTTTCACCATGAAACATTTATCATTTGGGAATAGATTCTAACAGGTGTGGAACTCAGATGTTTTTATATTTATCATTTCGTTAAGACGCATTAATTTACTTTCTGGCATGGCTGAAGCTCACATGTAAAATGCAGTCTTGTCTTGTAAGCTTTGGAACTAGTTTTAATTTGTAAATACAAGAGAACATCAGATTATAAATTCTGAGATGGACAGTTGGTTATGAGTTTTGTGCTTTGCATTATTTTCAGATCGTGGCAGATTGTTGTCGCTAGCAAGGACTGACTGATCTCTGATGTGCCGCTCAATTAATAGTGATGCACTGCAGAATGGACAAATCCACCATCTTCTAGCCTGCTCATGTTGTCTCCTTCCAAGCTACTAATACCAGGTTGTATTGTTTCTGTTACGCGGTCTAAGCATGATGAGTGCAATTCAATGGTGATCGGCTGTTGTGCTTCAGTCCATCCTGATAATGTGGGTAAAAAAAAAATTGTGTTTCAGTTTACTAAGCTGGTTTCGCATCTGTTATGCAGTTTAAGTGTGTATCGTGCAAAGCCATCTTGTTCACATCGAGCGCAGACTGTAGTTATGGGCTTATGGCTAGCTATGTTTGTTGTTGAATACTTGAATTCCTGCTGATCACATTGGCGGAATATCATTCCTGGTTTGTTGTTGATTTCATTCTGGCATGGTAAGCCCTGGTAAGGTTGGGCCAAAGGTTTCCGTCAGGTTCAGGATAATATTCAGGGTGTGTGTTCGACTTGGTTCAGTCAAAGTACATAGCATACCATGGACTGCTATCCATTGATCGGTCCAGCTGAAACTTCATAATTCGTCCTCAAGTCGTACACTCCTCTCCAGCTCTAGACCCAACCATTTCTAAATCCATTATTACTACTGGCCACTCTTTTTCCTAGACTTCGCAACATTTCACTAGATCATAATGTTACAGTTGGTAAAGTTTTTCAAAATGGGATGGTTGTTTTAGATTTAGGAGAAATTTGGTTGGGGAAAGGTCAGTGCCACGATTGGGATTAATTGTCAATTTCTTAATGCTGACTCTTGTATCAACGTTTGGGTGATGAGCTTTGGAATAGAAAAACGAAAAATGTTAAAAGTTAAGGTCTCAGTCATGACGTGGGGCAATTGAAAGGCCAGGAACCAGGACTGCTTCGAGCAGAAATGTCCAACTGAACCCAATTATGTGGTTCACAGGGTTTGCTTCTAGATTAATTGGTGGTGTAAATAGCAGGTGAAGGGATCTAAATGATGCATGCCAATTACTTGTTATTCTCCAATCCCAACTTAGTGCCAATGACGGCAAGCAAGTAAGTAGCTATTTAGCTTGATCATGAATTCATTACGGATGCAATTATGCTGACACGAGTACGTTTCTCTCCTAGGGTAGGTGGCTGTCAGTCTGTGTGGACAGTTCTTCAGCTCGATTGATCATAGGCGAGGCGAGCCAGAGCCGCGACGACAGCGCCGATGGGCGATCTCATGGCCGGGTTTTCATGGATGCACATGGAAGCAACTGTCAGCGCCTCCTCCAAATCCATCGACGGATACCGGCCCTGCAGCGCCGGGTCAGCCATCCGGCGGAACTCCGCCCTGTCTTCCAACAATGGCCGGGCCTGAGCCAACAACAAACATCACATCGATCATTCACCACATTCATTTCCAATTTAACAAGAAGCCGCAAGTCTGAACAATTACCCATGGGACAAGAATCTTATCCTCCACGCTGGCCCAGGGCGGGCGCCCTGTGATCATCTCCAGCAGCACGACGCCAAAGCTATACACGTCCGCCGCCACGGACGGCTTCCCGTTCATGACGGTCTCAGGGGCAAGAGTAAAGGGGAAACGCCGATGGTCTTCAGGGTCATGAAGAGGCTCGTCGACCCTTGCCAGTTCATACTGAGACAACTTTGCGTGGTACCCGTCTCCGTCTCCCAGCAGGATGTCTGAACTTTGCAAGCTTCGGAAAGCCATGCCTTTGTCGTGCAGATACTCCAGTGATCTAGCCACACCGGCGGCGATGTTCATCCTCGCGCTCCAGCCTAGCCGTGCTTTGTCTGGAGATGGATCTGACGATCGACATTTAAGATCGACCATGTTCCTAAAATTTACAAGATCGACAAACCTCAAAGCGAAATGGTTCAGCGGTAACATTAACACACATACCGTGGAGGTGATATTCCAGAGAGCCCATTGGCACGTACTCGTGAACTAAGATCCTATGGCTGCCGTCGGCGCAGAAGCCGATAAGGCTGACGAGATTGGGGTGGCGCAGCGCTTCGAGCATCACCACGCGAGCGAGGAACTCGCTGTTGAGTTGCTCTTTTGGTCCTTTATGTTCGACAAGATGCTGCAGCTTCATGGCAACAACCTACAGAGAGAGGTATCTGGTTATGGCAGCAGCAATCTACAGATGAACATCGATTTTCCTAACAGAAAGTCAGCTAGCGACAGTGATTCAGTATCGTACCTGGTTCACGCTCTTAAGGTAACCTTTGTACACGGACGGCTTCTCCTGACCAGGCAGGAGGTGCGCGTTCCTGAAGCCCCTGGTTGCCGCCGCGAGCTCCTCGAAGGAAAACGTCCGAGAGGCCGCAGCGACATTGTTGCAGTGGTGCGGATCGTCCGGAGTTGCTTCCACCGGCGGCCGTGGCACTCTCCCCTTTCTCACACCCAAGCAGGGGAAGCAAGCCTCCATTTCTCTGTTTGGCAGCTTAGTGACGCCGATCTGCTCCGTTGTCTGTCGACCAGGTGATGCTGCCACGAGGTTGATGCTGCCAAGACTATGCGATCAACGGCTGTGCTGTCGTTTGATCCCACAATGGTGTACTCGTTTTCCTTTTCTGTTCGTATTGGCAGTGTCCTTATCTCGAAACAGGCTTTCGCCCCGCTATATTAATATAGCAACCAACCCATACAACTTTGAAACCACCGCTGGGGCTAAACAGCACAGCTCAAGACCAAAAGAAACAAAAAAGGAAAAGAAGAGAAAACAATGCCGACACCGGCGGTTCGACAGAAACAGTGATAACTCGCAACCGCTGCGCCCTCCGAAGATTTCCACCACAATCCTAGCGCTCCGAAACACCGCGAACCAAGCAACACCTCCAACAAGGGAAGCGACGACTACGACGCTGCTGCCCAGACAGTACCATGGGTTCCTGGTACACATCCTAGGGTTTCCTCCGGTCCGCCATGGGGGTGGGAAAGAGATACATCCAATGCCCTTCAGGAAGGAAGGCGACATCCACAGGCATCGCCGCATCGGTGCCGAGATGGCGAGGATTTCTCCCGACCTCTGAAAAACCACATCCCCGGGCACTCTGAGACGCTCCACCGAACTTGCCACCCACCAGCTCACGCCACCACGGTCTTGCAATCATCACCGCCGTCTCACCGTAGCCCACGACACGCGGCCGGTAAAACTGAGAAGCAAAAACGTCAGCAAGGGTCAGCGGTACAGCGGCACGCGGAAGGGAACTGCCTCCACCGCCGGGAGGCGATAGCCGGATGTAGCAGCAGGACAAATCAGGCCCTTACCGGCCCGGCCGAGCCCATGTGGGCTCGTGAAGTCCCACCGCCGCACTGCAGCAGGAGCACCGCCGACACCGCCATCCCAAGCCCCTGCCTTTGCTTGTCGTCCACCGAGGAGACGCCACCACGCCTGCCGCGGCCCACCCAGACCCAGATGGGCCCCAAAGGGCCCAGATCTGGGCCGGTAGGGCGTCGTCGGCCGCCCTCCGGCAGCCAGCCGACCGCTGCACACTACCGCGCCTCCTTGCAGCCAACGGCCGCGCCGCCGTGACGCACTCCACCCGGTCGCGGGAGCTCACGCCGCCGAGCCGGACCGTCGTCGGCCAAGGAGCACCGCTGCCTGCAGGAGGCCCCGCCCTCCGTTCGCGCGAGCGGGTAGAGGCCGTCCCGCCGCCGCCAGCCACGCGCGGGAGAGGCCCGGCGTCCTACGCCGGTGGCGGCGGCAGGGGAGAGGGAGTGGGAGGAGGCCTGAGGAGGAGGCGGCGGCTAGGGCTCGCCTGTCGCCCGCGGGAGGGCGACAGAGCGAGCGAGGGGAAAAAGCGTAACCACGGTGTCCTTATCTGGAGCCGGTGCAGTGAGAGAACTGAACAGCTTGCACAAAAGAAGATAGTTGCTGCCAGAAAGATGGGGACGAAGAGCATTTCTTTCTTTTCATTTTTTAAACTGTTTTCCCAAGAGAAAACCTGTGTAAAAGTGGTTGATATTTGAGTTGCAAGGTACAACGGGTATGGTTGAAATGTTTGTAATTTTCAATACCAATACTGAAAACACGAGTTGAAATATGGGGCATTGTCACATTTAATCTTGGTCATTCATTCACCAGTTCAACGGTTGTTAATTACTGAAAATTGACTAGTTGCAAAAAAAAAAACAATTATCTCTTCCGTCTTAACTCATCAACAATTACACACAGACATTACAGTTACACAAGTTCAACAGTTCCATTCAAATAGATCAAGGAAGGAAAAGAAAGATCAGCAGCACAAGTAGGTTCTTCAGTTATGTGTGCAGGATTGAAATCTTATGTTTCTGTAGGACTTCTCTCTGTGTGTGAATCTGTAACCTGTGTGTACCATACTTTGAACAAAGTG
This sequence comes from Poa pratensis, assembly GCA_947311845.1. NCBI lineage: Eukaryota > Viridiplantae > Streptophyta > Magnoliopsida > Poales > Poaceae > Poa > Poa pratensis. The sequence continues at coordinate 51,031,984 of CAMZMU010000074.1, forward strand.
CCAAACATTATGCATGTACGGGACCTGAACCGTGTGAGGTTTGAACTAAAACATGCATGTTAGATATTTTGAAGCTTACTATCTTGCTACAGATTGATGTACAAATTATGTCTGTACTTTGCTGCACAAGACATGTCATGTTGAGGAAGTTCCGGTTAAGATGTAAATTCAGTCGTGTTCCAAAAATTTGATTGTTTGCAGAATAGTATCTGCAGCAAAAAGGCCATGAAAAAAAAAGGAATGATGCATTCACCCAAATAGCATAAATTATGTTAGGCCCAATTTTTAGCATTTTAAATCAAAATAAAGATAATTATGAGCAAAAATTACGTTAAAAGGAACTGCTTAAAATAAAAATGAGATTTATTAACGTGTATTATACTTTAGAGACCTGAGTTGAACGCTAACTAGTATTGTTCAATGGAGACAATAATGGATGATTTAGATGCATGGTTCGATCGAGAAATAATGCAAGAGAGATCAATATAAAGAAATCAAGATGGATCAGTCCAGCTGAAACTTCCTTGGTAATTCCTGCTCCTGTTGTACACTCCTCTCCATCTCTAGACCCAAACCATTTCGAAATCCATTACTTTTTGCTTAACAACCTGCCAGTTAACCTCTCCACGATTACACGGACATAGTGCCAAACAGTCTAAATCATGCAGGCCAAGCACTTGTTATTCCTCCAACAAGCAGCAATCGTAATCCTAACTTGTTACCAATCACGGCAAGCAAATAATCAGCTATTGAGCTTGATAATAATTCATGATCGATGCAACCACGATGTGCCTGTGCTTCTTCAGCTCGGTCCATCGTAGGCGAGGCGAGCCAGAGCCCTAACAACGGCGCCGATGGGCGATCTCATGCGTGGATCTTCGTGGATGCACATGGAAGCAATCCTGAGTGCTTCCTCCAAATCCATCAACGTATACCGGCCCTCCAGCGCCGGGTCTGCCATCCGGCGGAACTCCGCCCTGTCTTCCAACAATGGCCGGGCCTGAGCCAACAACAAACATCACAATCGACCACAACATTCATGTCCGAATTAACAAGAATCAGTATATATGTGAACAAATTACCCATGTGACAAGGATTCGATCTGCGTCAGCGGCCCCGGAGCTGCATGGCCCGCGCCCCTGTGATCATCTCCAGCAGCACAACGCCAAATGTGTACACGTCCGACGCCGAGGACATGTGCCCCGTCACGACGGTCTCAGGGGCAACTGCACCGGCTATTCTGGCGAAATCCCGGGCTTCGACAAGTTCATCATCAAGGACCTGGTCGACCTTTGCCAGTCCGTACTGAGACAGCTTTGGGTGGTATTCGTCTCCGCCTCCGAGCAGGATGTCTGCACTTCGAAGGCATCGGTACACCACGCCTTTGGCGTGCAGGTACTCCAGTGCTCTGGCCACGCCGGCAGCTACATTCATCCTCGTGCTCCAATCTAGCCGCGCTTTGTCTGAAGACGGATCTGACGATCGAAATTTACAAGATCGATTTAGTGGTTACGAAAAACTGAAAGCGAAATGATTCAGTGGTAGCATTAACACACAAACTTACCGTGGAGGTGATCTTCCAGAGAAGTGGAAGGCATGTACTCGTGAACCAAGATCCAGTGGGCTGCCGTCGTCGCAGAAGCCGATAAAGTTGACGAGGTTGGGGTGGCGCAGCACGTTGAGCATCTGCACGCGAGCGAGAAACTCGCCGTTGCCTTCACGCTTCATAGCAACAACCTACACGATTTGCCCCTCACATTGATCATGATCAAACAAGGAGTTGATGGCTCGATTCAATTGATCGTACCTGGTTCACGCTCTTAAGATAACCTTTGTACAGGCACGGCTCCTTCCCAGTAACGCGGTGCGCCGCACTGAAGCCGCTGCTCGCCGCCGCGAGCTCCTCGAACGAGAACGTCCGAGCGGCCACAGCGACATTGTTGCGGCGGTGGTGCGGATCGCCGGCAGTTGCTTCTACCGGCGGCGGTGTCACGCTCCTCTTTCTCACACCCAAGCAGGGGAAGCAAGCATCCATTACTCTGTTTCGCAGCTTTTTTTTTTTTTTGTACAGGGGTGGGGTCAAAAGACCCCATTGCTGCATTTCATTAATTTCCACGTTGCAGGTACATTTTACATAAAGGTCCTTTTACAATTCTAGCCCTAAAAGACTTGCAATTCGAAAAACAGGACCTCACTTTTACAAGAAACACCCTAGAACAAGAAGATGAATTGCAATCAAAACCTAGGGCGTCTCTGCCACAAATCGCCGGCGATCTCCAGGCGTCGCCGTCGAGATCTTTGGAGCACATGAAGCTCGGACTCTCCTTTCCGGCGATGGATCGCGGACACCAGCAGACAAGACACTTCTGGGGACGAACCACTTGAAAGCGCCGCGTCGCCGAGCACTGGCTCCGGATCAAGATGGCCTCCGACATGGAGGTTGAAGAAGAACGGTCAACCCTATGACCATAGATCGCGGCGGCATACATGGCCACTACGTGTGGTGCTCGGAGAAGATGCAGCAGATGTTAGGTTGATCTCGTATTGATGAGCCCAACGGCTCATCAATTCCCTTGATTACGCCCTGATCGGGGGCATCTGTTTCCTGTTATGGAGCAGTGGGCCCCTGTGACCTGCGCTATATAAAGAGGTGGGGGGCCAGGGCACACCGTACGAGGTTCACCTGTGTCGCCAGTCACCCCACCGACATCCCCTCCGATCTAGGGTTAGCGCAGTGCTCACGGGAAGCACTACTGCGCCGCCACCGCACCGACGCCCACGCCGATGGCTCCGGCTCGAGTTCATCGAGCCATGGTGAAGGTATCTCTCCGATCCTCTCTCTCACACTGCTTTCACACACACACACACACACATGATTTCCACGTTGTTCTACCGAATAGAGTTTCCTATGGATCTAACAATGGTATCAGAGCACACTCTGGATCCTAATTTTGTTTCGGTAGTGTTTGAAAGTCAAAAGCAAAAGAAAAAGGCAAAGGAAGCCACCCCGAAGAAACCCTAACCCTAACCCTAGGGAAGGGGAAAAGAAACTTACCGGAGATGCCTCGGGCTCACCGGCGAAGTTGCACCGCTCCAAGCCGCGCCATTCCTCTCGATCTCGATGCGCATCGGCAAGCCGAGGCATCGAGAAGAAGAAAAGCCCCTCCGTGGGCAAAAGAAAAGGGCACCGCCGCCAATCCGTTTCGACGGCGGCGCGCTCACCGCAAGGCCAACGCGCGACTGGCGAAAGGGTAGGCAACGGCGCCGTCTTCCTCCTCTCGTCCGCATGCTCCGGCGTCCGTGGTGAGTGGGAGGAGCAAGAAGGAAGAGGGGAAAGGAAAGAGGTGGCTCGCGGCGCGGCCGTCCACGGCGTGGCGCGCGGCCATCTCCGGCGCGAGGCGCACCACGGCGTGGTCGCCGGCGGCCATCTTCGGCGGCCGGGGCAATTTTTCCGCCGCCGGCGCGCGCGGGTTCGGGAGCGAGCGGGAAAGAATTTTGGGGCTAGGGTTAGGTCGGGGAGGGCCGGCTGGCTTTGTTCCAGCGGGGATGACGGACAGCCGTCCGATCAAGATGGACGGCCAGGATTGCGCCTGGCAAACCCTAGCCGCCAGAGCGGGCCGATGAGCCGAAATGAAAAGAAAGAGTCGGCCGTGGGCCGTTTTGCGCATCGCGCTGCGCGGCAGATAGGGCTGCCGCTCACGGGCCGTGGGCCGCTGTTACGCGTCGCCGCGGGCGACAGATAGAAAAGGGCCATGGGCCGACTATTTTTGCTCAGAATAGTTTTTCTGTTATTTTTTAACAGAAGCAAGTTTTTTATTTTGTTTTGGTCCATTTTTTGGGCAAATTTCATTCTGTTTTTTCTATTCAAATTTATCCAACGAAAATTTTGTTTAGGAAAACAGAAGAAAGAAAAGTGAATACTTGTTAAAAGTATAAAAGTTTATGATTTTTTATTCATTTATTTAAAGTTTCCGCTGCAAATAGTTAAAAGTAATTGCATAAAAGCAATAAAGTGAGAATTAAAAGCGTGATAAAGTGACATTAATGATGATTATGATTCTGTTATTAATTGACCAACGTTGTTAATAGCATTATCATGATTTAAAGTGAGAATTAAAAGCTTGATTAAAGTGATATTTAAGATGATTATGATTATGTTATTAAATGATCAACGTTGTTAATAGCATGTTCATGATTTGTTTATTATGTGTTAAAAGGTGTATTTATTTCTCTAATTGCCTAACGGTGATATAGTTTTAATTGCACAAACAGTGACAGAAATGGTTATGAAAAGTATAAAGTTCATGAATTTTATTCATGTTTTTCCGCTGCAAATATATAAAAGTGTTCTTAAAGTGTAAATAGAAATAAAGAAAGAATTAAATTACAAGAGCATGTTAAAAGGAATTATTGAAACAATTATGGTTTTGTTATTATTATGACCAACGTCGTTAATAACATAATCATGATTTGTTATTGTTTTATGTGTTTTTATTGCTATTTTCTGCCCAACGGTGATGTAGTTTTTAAATTGCGCAAACAGTTGCATATTTTAATTTCGACCAACGTTGGATTTTTATATGCAATTGTTGTCTCACTTAATTGTGGTGTTAAAAGAGGTACTACTTGATGAGCTGCATCAAGGATGTCCATACCTACTCTGAATGGAGAAAGAAAGTGGATTTGGTTTTTTATTTGTGTTGAGGTCGACTGGGTTGTGGTAACTCCACAGCCAGTTAAAGCCTACAGAGTCACTCAGAGACGAAAAGGATGTTGATAGTATTTGGAAAAGAAAGAAGAGGGACTATGCTCCGCTGGAGATGTCTTACACCCTCGAAAACATAAAGTGGCTAACCGCCAATAAAAGATGCATGGCATTTATAAAGAAACAATTGAGCAAGCTATTGTCTGCTCAATTATAGAATGTGCATTGAAATGAGTTCCTTGAAAAGATAAAGGACCAGTTCACTGGTTCTTCAAAGATATATGCTACCCAGCTGCTTCAGCAGCTGGTGACAGAAAAGTACACTGTTATTTTGGACATGGCAAGTGTGCCATATGGTGTAATAATGATCATGTGGGTGTTGCATTACTCCACAATGAGCTTTATTTATTATTTTCATGTGAAAAGTGCATTTCAGTGTGCAAAGTGAATAAGCATGTTTCCGCTCGGATAACGAACAAAAGAAAAGAAAGAGAACTCATGACTCGTCAAAATTATGGCACTGTTTTTTCAGCCATATTTCGAGGGGAAGAATAGAAAGTTGATGCGTGTAATGTCACACGTCAGTTGGGAACCCCAAGTGGAAGGTATGATGAGTGCAACAGCAAGTTTTTCCTCAGTATGAAACCAAGGTTTATCGAACCAGTAGGAAATCGCAGTTGCTTCGAAGGTGTTGGTGAAGGAGTGTAGTGCGGCGCAACACCAGTGATTCCGGTGCCAACGTGGAACCTGCACAACACAATCAAATTACTTTGCTCCAACTTAACAGTGAGGTTGTCAATCTCACCGGCTTGCTGAAAACAAAGGATTAGGCGTATATTGTGGAAGATGATGTTTGTTTGCATAAAACAGTAGAGAACAATGATTGCAGTAGATTGTATTTCAGATATAAAAGAATGGACCGGGGTCCACAGTTCACTAGTGGTATCTCTCCAATAAAATAACTAACATGCTGGGTAAACAAATTACAGCTGGGCAATTGACAATTGATAAGTGCATAAAACATGCATGTGCGAGTTGTGGTGTCTACTATGAGATTCATTTGGGTATTACGACAAAGTACATAGACCGCTATCCAGCATGCATCTATGCCTAAATAGTCCACCTTCCGGTTAACATCCGTACCCCTTCCAGTATTAAGTTGCAAGCAACAGACAATTGCATTAAGTAATGTGCATAATGTAAACAATACATTCATCCTTGGATAAAGCATTGATGTTTTACCCCTAGTGGCAACAACACATCTACAAACTTAGAACTTGCTGTCACTATCCCAGGTTAAATAGAGGTTGAACCCAACTATCATGCATAAATACCCCCTCTTGGAGTCACAAGTATTCACTTGGCCAAGGCTTCAACAAGTAACGGAGAGCATGCAAGATCACAAATGACATAGACATGATAATATAATATTCAGCTCCACATAGGTATCAATATAAGTCGGATCCCAGCAAACACAATATGTAGCATTACAATAAGATGATCTTGATCATGATAGGCAGCTCACAAGAGCTAAACATGATGGCACAAGTGGAGAAGACAACCATCTAGCTACTGCTATGGACCCATAGTATAGGGATGAACTACTCACACATCACTCCGGAGGCGGGCATGGCGATGTAGAGCCATCCGGTGATGATTCCCCTCTCCGGCAGGGTGCCGGGAAGAGCTTCAGAACCCTCCCGAGTTAGGGTTGACGACGGCGGCGGCGGCGGATATGTTCTGGATGAAAGGCTCGGTCTTTTAGGATTTTCACGTCGGGGGAATAAATAGGCGAAGGGGCGATGTCGGCGGACCCCCAAGGGGCCCAAACCACAGGCTGGCGCGGCAGAAGGGGGGGCCGCGCCGCCTGGTGGTTTGGCCACCTCCTGGCGCTTCTTCGTCTCTCCTTCGGACTCCGTGTACGTGTTGGAAAAATAGGGACTTGGCCTTTTATTTCGTGCAATTCCGAGAATATTTCCAGAAGTAACTTTCTGAAACCAAAAACAGCAGAAAACAGGGAACTGGCACGGTGGCATCTTGTTAATAGGTTAGTTCCAGAAAATGCATAAAAGTGATATAAAGTGTATGTAAAACATGTAGCAAATGGTATAATATAAGCATGGAACAACAGAAATTATGGATACGTTGGAGACGTATCAAGCATCCCCAAGCTTAGTTCTACTCGTTCTCGAGTAGGTAAAACGATAACAACAAATAATTTCTGAGGAGACATTCTTTCACACAATCTTGATCATAATATTGTAAGACATGTAAGCTGTGATCAAATTATTCAAAGCAAATGTATATAGTTGATATCAAAAGGATAATAAAGCAAGAGTCAAACAAGCTAAAAGTTTTCATGAACTATTGCTTCAAAGACATGAAACCGTACAAGGTTCATTAAAGATGGTTTAAGTATCAAGCATAGGAGTTCTATCCTTCAATCCAAGCATCAAGCAAATTTTCATAACATAGAAGGATTCAGCCAAGTAAACATAAACATGAACGTCATGAATCAACTATTTCGAAGTCTACTCAACCGGTGAGCGCAAGCATTTGGTATTGGCACCGTGATGTTATGACAAAGAGAACATTAATTGGGGTTTGGAAGGCCAAAGGAAGAAAGTCTTACAAAGCTATAAGTGATCATTAGACAAGAGGAAGTCTTATAATCGAAGCTATGCAAGGAGTAGTGATTGCCATGCAACGGATGCACATAGAGCTATATGTGTATGAAAGCTCTCCAATGGAACTAGTGGGGGTGCATCCAACTTGGTTGCTCATGAAGACCTAGAGCACTTTTGAGGAAGCTCATCATTGGAATATACAACCCAAGTTCTATAGTGTAAATTCCCCACATAGTTATACAAGTAGAACATGAAAACTCTTCACATGGAGTATAGGTGCTAAACATGAGCACAAATGATGACTATGAATACTACAGGTGCTATAACATGAGCACAAGTGTGAACAAAGGATAGTAATGTTGCCCCCTTTTTCTTTATTCCTTTTTTTCTTTTTTCTATTTTTTTGTTTTTCTGTTTCTCTTTTCGATGGCTCAATGGCTCTTTTCACATTTAGGGGCAACACCCTAATATAACAACACACTTTTTGGTACATATAACTCATAATGAACTAGACATGATGTATGAAACTAAATGCCTCTGCCAGTGTAGCAGGATATGCAATGATCTAGCGTAACATGGGTAAACCACACATCAGCTGTATAGAATCATGCAAAGCAATATGTAGATGATGAATGACAACAAGTCATGTAATGTATGATGGATGTTCATGGCAATATATCTCGGAACAGCTATGGAAATGCTGTAGTAGGTAGGTATGGTGGCTGTTTTGAGGAAGATGTATAGGCTTATGTGTAGGAGAACAAGAGAAAGTTCTCCCACGGGGTTGGACGTACTGGCGAAGTATGCACAACTCTCAATGTGAGCAGAAGGCAATGCACAGCACCGAAGAGGCTAGCAAATATGGATGGTGGAAGTGTCAAAAACCGTAGCTTAACATTAGTCAAAAAGAACTCACAAGCTTATTGCAAACGACTAGCAGGTTCAACATTAAGAGCATGATTAAAATTTACTCCAAGAAGGGCCGTTCACGGCGGTACAAGTACCCCGTTAGATCCCTCGACCTTCAGCACAACTTAGTTTCTACGATGAACTTTCAGACATGGAAAGCTATCAAGTCCAACTACACCTTCAACAATTTTAGTAAAGTTTGTAGTAAGGTACAAGCTTAAAGACAACAATCCACTAATGGTTTTAACTTAATTAACCAGCAAGCTTTACCATCTAATACCTCAAAACATTTGCAAAGAATCAAGTTATCAAATTTCAATGATCTACAAGACTATGCAAGTTTTCATCATACCACTACCACATGTAGCATTTTCTTTTTCCAAGCAAACACCAATCAATTTATTTAAACATAAACTCTCCAAATGATAATATAATGCAGCAAGAGAGTATTTATAAACAAGTGCTAACAGCTCGAAGAGATGCATGAAAAACAGGAGCTAAAAGCACTGCAGTAGCTAGTTAAGAATACTCAACAAATATAAGTGAAGAACATGAGTATTCACATGAAAAAGCGGAGCGTGTCTCTCTCCCACACAAGGATTGCTAGGATCCGAATTTATTCAACACAAACAAAAATAAAACACACAGACGCTCCAAGTAAAGCGCATAAGATGTGAAAGAATTAAAATATAGTTTCACTAGAGATGACCTGATAAGTTTGTTGATGAAGAAGGGGATGCCTTGGGCATCCCCAAGCTTAGACGCTTGAGTCTCTCTGAATATGGTTGGGATGAACCACGGGGGCATCCCCAAGCTTAGGCTTTTCACTCTTCTTGATCACATAATATCACCCTTCTCGCTTGATCCTTGAAAACTTCCTTCACACCAAACTCAAGACAGTTCTCATTAGAGGGTTAGTGCATAATCAAAAATTCTCATATTCTGTAATGATACAATCAATCCCAAAGCTTCTGGACATTAGCTACAGCCACCAATGCTTTGTGGAGCAAAGAAATCCACACAAACACAGTAAAAGAGCGAATGCAAAACAAAAGGCAGAATCTGTCAAAAACAGAACAGTCTGGAATGACGAATTTTTTCGAGGCACTTAAGTTGCTCAGATGGATCTGGCCTAAAATAATGAAAGTTGCGTACATATCTCAGGAATATGCGTGATTTTTTCAGAATTTTTGAATTTTCTACAGGGAGATAAGCTCAAATCCGTGACAGCTAAAAATCTGTCACTGCGCAGAAATCCAAATCTTGCATCAACTTTCAATATAGAACTTTACTTGGCACAACATTGCGATAAAATAAAGATACAAAGGAGTTGCTACAGAAGTAACAAAACTCCTTGACTCAAAGAAAACAAAAATAACAGCAAATAAAAACGATGGGTTGTCTCCCATAAGCGCTTTTCTTTAACGCCTTTCAGCTAGGCGCAGAAAGTGAAAATCAAGTGTTGTCAAGTGGCAAATCATTCAAATCATCAAAAGCTTCTTCCAACACACAGCTTGTAACAATGGGTATCTTAGATGTTCCTGGAGGTGTTTCATTGTTCATTACCTTTAACCGTACTAAAAGTTTTATCAATTTTAAGCTCATAATGAGTCTTTGGTTTTGGCACTTTAGGAACATACATAAACTTTTGCTCTCTACCCACATAAACTTTCTCCTTTTTAGACTTAAGAGAAGTAAAGGTTGAACTTAAGGTTTCAATAGCTTCCTCTAACTCATCAATTCTATGATTTTGGGTGTCATGGATATTATTATCCTCAAGAACAGTGATTCTTTCATTGATGGTGGCTATTGATTCATTAGTCTTACCAATACAATCAAGAAAATTTGGAAAAAAATTCTCCATAGAGTCTAACTTATTTATAACATCCTCCAAGGTGATCTCAATTTTAATATCTTTAGTGGGTGGTGTTCCTACCAAACTTTCAATAATATTACAGGCTTCTAAAGCAGGAGTACCCAAGAAATTTCCACCTGTAAGAGTGTCTAGAACATACCTATACCAACTAGAGATACCAACATAAAAGTTCCTAAGGAGGATAGTGGTAGAGTGTTTCTTAGTACATCTATGATGAGCATCACTAATTCTATACCAAGCATCTTTCAAATTTTCACCTCCTAGTTGCCTAAAAGAACGAACTTCAACTTCAGGAGCATTCATTTTGAAAAAAACAAAATAAAAAAAACAGTAACTAATTTTTTTGTGTTTTTGATAAAGAGAGCAAACAAGACTAAATAAAAATAAACTAAGCAAGACAAATAACAAAGTAAAGAGATTGGGTGTGAGAGACTCCCCTTGCAGAAGCAATTCGGTTTTCCCCGGCAACGGCGCCAGAAAAACGTTGAGGCTAAGTTGACGAATATCTCCCCGGCAAGCGCCAGAAAATGCTTGATGCGTGTACGTCACACGTCAGTTGGGAACCCCAAGAGGAAGGTATGATGAGTGCAGCAGCAAGTTTTCCCTCAGTATGAAACCAAGGTTTATCGAACCAGTAGGAAAACGAGGTTGCTTCGAAGGTGTTGGTGAAGGAGTGTAGTGCGGCGCAACACCAGGGATTCCGGTGCCAACGTGGAACCTGCACAACACAATCAAATTACTTTGCCCCAACTTAACAGTGAGGTTGTCAATCTCACCGGCTTGCTGAAAACAAAGGGTTAAACGTATCGTATGGAAGATGATGTTTGTTTGCATAAAACAGTAGAGAACAATGATTGCAGTAGATTGTATTTCAGATGTAAAAGAATGGACCGGGGTCCACAGTTCACTAGTGGTGTCTCTCCAATAAGATAACTAACATGCTGGGTAAACAAATTACAGCTGGGCAATTGACAATTGATAAGTGCATATAACATGCATGTGCGAGTTGTGGTGTCTACTATGAGATTCATTTGGGCATTACGACAAAGTACATAGACCGCTATCCAGCATGCATCTATGCCTAAATAGTCCACCTTCCGGTTAACATCCGTACCCCTTCCAGTATTAAGTTGCAAGCAACAGACAATTGCATTAAGTAATGTGCGTAATGTAAACAATACATTCATCCTTGAATAAAGCATTGCTGTTTTACCCCTAGTGGCAACAACACATCTACAACCTTAGAACTTGCTGTCACTATCCCAGGTTAAATAGAGGTTGAACCCAACTATCATGCATAAATACCCCTCTTGGAGTCACAAGTATTCACTTGGCCAAGGCTTCAACAAGTAACGGAGAGCATGCAAGATCACAAATGACATAGACATGATAATATAATATTCAGCTCCACATAGGTATCAATATAAGTCAGATCCCAGCAAACACAACATGTAGCATTACAATAAGATGATCTTGATCATGATAGGCAGCTCACAAGATCTAAACATGATGGCACAAGTGGAGAAGACAACCATCTAGCTACTGCTATGGACCCATAGTCCAAGGATGAACTACTCACACATCACTCCGGAGGCGGGCATGGCGATGTAGAGCCCTCCGGTGATGATTCCCCTCTCCGGCAGGGTGCCGGGAAGAGCTTCAGAACCCCCCGAGTTAGGGTTGACGACGGCGGCGGCAGCGAATATGTTCTGGATGAAAGGCTCGGTGTTTTAGGGTTTTCACGTCTCGGGGAATAAATAGGCGAAGGGGCGATGTCGGCGGACCCCCGAGGGGCCCAAACCACAGGCTGGCGCGGGGGGCCGCGCCGCCTGGTGGTTTGGCCACCTCTGGCGCTTCTTCGTCTCTCCTTCGGACTCCGTGTACGTGTTGGAAAAATAGGGACTTGGCCTTTTGTTTCGTGCAATTCCGAGAATATTTCCAGAAGTAACTTTCTGAAACCAAAAACAGCAGAAAACAGGGAACTGGCACTGTGGCATCTTGTTAATAGGTTAGTCCCAGAAAATGCATAAAAGTGATATGAAGTGTATATAAAACATGTAGCAAATGGTATAATATAAGCATGAAACAACAGAAATTATGGATACGTTGGAGACGTATCAAAAGCCTCGTTAAAATTGATATTCTTCCTCCGTTAGAGTTTTCAGATATCGAACAATGCATAGATTGCATAAAAGGAAAGTATGTAAAACAAATTAAAAAGGGTGCAAACCGAAGCACATCGACACTAGAAATTATTCACACTGATATATGTGGACCATTTCCAGTGAAAAGTGTGGATGGCTATGACTCATTCATAACATTCACAGATGATTACTCCCGATACGGTTATATTTATCCAATTAAAGAAAGATCTGAAGCATTGGATAAATTTAAGATATTCAAAGCTGAAGTTGAAAATCAACATGATAAAAGAATTAAAATAGTCAGGTCCGACCGTGGGGGGAGGAGGGGAGTACTACGGTCGGCACACTCCATATCGTCAAGTACCTGGACCTTTTGCAAGGTTTTTACAGCAAAATGGAATAGTCGCCCAGTATTCTATGCCGGGCGAACCACAGCAAAATGGAGTAGCTGAAAGGCGTAACCGTGTACTCTTATGGATATGGTGCGCAGTATGATGAGTTATTCCACACTGCCATTGGGATTATGGATGGAGGCGTTAAAAACCGCCATTCACATTCTCAACAGAGTACCAAGTAAGTCGGTACCCAAAACACCGTACGAGTTATGGACAGGGAAAGTTCCTTCTCTACGCCACTTGAAAGTCTGGGGGAGCCCAGCTGAGGAAAAAGTTTTTAATCCACACATTGCAAAGTTAGACCTCAAAACAGTAACTTGCCATTTCATTGGCTATCCTGATAGATCAAAAGGTTATCGTTTCTACTCTACAGACAGATACACAAAGTTTGTAGAAACGAGACACGTGGTCTTCTTGGAGGACGAAATGATGAGGGGGAGCATGGTAGGCCGGAAAATTGATCTTGAGGAGAAGAGGGTGTGTGCACCTTTTCTGATGATCCATGAGCCATTTTTCGCCCTACCTGTTGTACCTGCACCGACAATCACTGAGGTTGTGGTGCAAGCACCTGTTGTAACTCCACCCGTGACCACAACGAGGCAAGATTCAGAACCTGTCCATCAGGAGCCGACTCGACCCGTTGTTGAGCATGAAAGGGAGCGACGACAGCCACATTTAGAAGAAGAGTCGCACGTTGAGACACATGTTGTGCCAGAGAATGAGACTCTCAGAAGGTCTAAAAGAGCAAGGAAATCTGCTATTTCTAGTGATTATAAAGTTTATAATACAGAAATCGTTCATATGGAAGAAGATCCAACTTCATATGAAGAAGCCATGAGAAGCGTTCACTCTTCGAAGTGGCTGGAAGCCATGGAAGACGAGATGGAATTGATGAGTTCTAACAATTTTTGGGACTTAGAGGAAATTCCTAAAGGAGCCAAAACAGTAGGCTGCAAATGGGTCTACAAAACTAAGTATGATTCCAATGTAAACATTGAAAAGTATAAAGTGCGACTTGTGGCAAAAGGCTTTACGCAAAGAGAAGGAGTAGATTACAATGAGATATTTTCTTCGGTCTCATGTAAGGATTCCTTCAGAATCATCATGGCACTAGTTGCGCATTTTGATTTAGAGTTACATCAAATGGATGTAAAGACGGCATTTCTAAATGGAGATTTAGAAGAGAATGTTTACATGAAACAACCCAAGGGTTTTTTCATGGAGGGGAAGGAACATATGGAATGCCGCCTAAAGAAATCCATTTATGGGTTAAAGCAAACCTCTAGACAGTGGTATTTAAAGATGATTATGATTATGCAAAGTTTAAAAGTGGGAAATATATTTTCCTAATTCTGTATGTGGATAATATTCTGCTTGCGAGCAATGATGTTAGTCTACTAGAAACAAAGAAGTTCTTGTCCTCAAAATTTTGATATGAAAGATCTTGGTGAAGCTTCATATGTTTTGGGCATAGAAATTCACCGGGATAGAAAGAATGGAGTGTTAGGACTATCACAAAAGGCATATTTATAAAAGGTTCTAAAGAAATATAATATGCATAAAAGTAGTGCCTCACCTCCTCCTATAGTCAAGGGCGACAGTTTTGGGAAATTTCAGTGTCCCAAGAAACAATATGAGATCGATCAAATGAAAGGAATACCTTATGCTTCGGCTGTTGGAAGCTTACAGTATGCATAAGTGTGCACTCGCCCTACCTTAACTTTTATCACCGGAGTACTCGGTAGATATCAAGAAAATCCAGGCCTAGAGCACTGGAAGATGGCAAAGAAAGCATTGCGTTCTGCGCAAGGCACAAAAGACCTCATGCTAACATACAGAAGATCTGATTCCCTAGAGATAAGAGGGTATTCAGACGCAGATTTTGCGGGAGATAGAGATGATAGAAAATCCATGTCAGGATACGTGTTCACTCTCGCTGGAGCTCCAAACAGACAATAGTAGCATCATGTATGCAGAATTTATAGCAGCTTATGAGGCCACAAGGCTGGTGATATGGTCAAAGAAGTTGATACCCGACTTGAAAGTGGTAGATTGTATTGATAAACCACTAAAGATGTACTGTGACAACCAGCCCGCAGTATTCTATACTCACAACAACAAGTCGAGTAAAGCTATCAAACCAATAGAGATAAAGTATTATGTTGTGAAAGGTAAAATCCAGAATCAAACTATAAGTCTCGAGCATATAAGGACAAAGGATATGCTTGCGGATCCGCTTACGAAAGGCTTACCACCCAGCGTGTTCATGGAACACGCAGTCAACATGGGTTTAATGGAAAGCCTATGATTTCTGGATCATGAGAGGCCCAAAAGGAACATAAATTGTTTCAAAATAGAGAGGTATATTGTAGCTGTCTGATTCTATCGGCAATTGAGCTGTGACAATGAAACATGCTCTATGTACTGATCTATGATGAAACGAGTAAAGTACATGGATAAAAGTAAAAGTTGAGATCAAGGGGGATAATGTTAGGTTGATCTCGTATTGATGAGCCCAACGGCTCATCAATCCCCTTGATTACGCCCTGATCGGGGCGTCTGTTTCCTGTTATGGAGCAGTGGGCCTCTGTGACCTGCGCTATATAAAGAGGTGGGGGGCCAGGGCACACCGTACGAGGTTCACCTGTGTCGCCAGTCACCCCACCGACATCCCCTCCGATCTAGGGTTAGCGCAGTGCTCATGGGAAGCACCACTGCGCCGCCACCGCACCGACGCCCACACCGATGGCTCCGGCTCGAGTTCATCGAGCCATGGTGAAGGTATCTCTCCGATCCTCTCTCTCACACTGCTTTCACACACACACACACACACACATGATTTCCACGTTGTTCTACCGAATAGAGTTTCCTATGGATCTAATAGCAGAAGCCTCCCCATAGAAGCAAGGTAGAAAAATCGCTTCTCTTCCGCCCCTCGCCGGCACGGCTGGTCGGAGGAAGATACAGCCACCACGCACCTTGCTCGATGAAGAGGCAGCAGCGCTTGATGTTGGAGCTGACTTCGAGCAATTCCTGCTTCTGCTTCCGCCATGGAAGCCTGCCGGAGGTGCAGCTCAGTCGTCGTCCCACGCCATGCTTGAACGCAAGGACGCACCAGCTCCAGAGCCACTCCATAGATCTTGAAAGAAAGCAGAAGCAAGTCTTCTTCTCCTCGCCGCCACGGCTGGCCAGAAGAAGGCTGCTCCGCTCCACCACTCGATCTACAAAGTTGCAGGTACGGCAAGCGGATTTATTGAATCGGCCCTGCTCCTACTCCTCCGTGCACGCTATCCACCTTGGATCTATCCTGCAGAGA
This sequence comes from Poa pratensis, assembly GCA_947311845.1. NCBI lineage: Eukaryota > Viridiplantae > Streptophyta > Magnoliopsida > Poales > Poaceae > Poa > Poa pratensis. Next base: position 51,047,956 of record CAMZMU010000074.1, read on the forward strand.
AGAAGAGCAACGCCTCCGGCGCCGTTGCGAATCACCGGAGAGCAGCCGAGAAGAAGGAGAAAGAACGACATGAAGCCAAAACGAGCATAAAACCCAGACCAAGAAAAACTATAGCAGAAAGAAAAACTAAAGCTACTATCTACAAGCCGCGCTTCGCATCCTCCTCCACATCGAGCGGCGACGCCGCCGAAGAGAAGCGAGGAGCAAGCCGGCGAAGGGGAAGGAAGGTGCGAGACGACTCTCAAAACGAAAGCGGTGGGCTCTGACGGGCCCTCCTTCCCTTTCTTCTAAAAACTCAAATGAACTTGACCTTAGGCTTCGTTTCGCAGCTTAGCTAGACTCTGCTTTCGCGTGAGACCCCGATCCGCTCTTATGCCTGTATCGTCTGTCGACCAGCTGATGCTGCCACGAGGTTGATGCTGCCAACACATGGTATCAACGGCTGTGGTTTTGAGCTCAAATTTGTGTACTCTTTCCTTCTCTGTTCATAGTGGCAAAGTTTTGGAACGTTTCCCATATCTGGAGCCGGTGCAGTGAGAGAGCGGAGCAGCTTGCACCGGAGAAGATAGTTGCGGAAGTAATTGATTGTTTTCCCAATAGAGCTGAACCACTGCCATAAAGATGTGGACGAAGAGCATTTCTTTGTTTCATTATTTGATTGTGGGCTTGTGGCTACATGTGAATGTGGGAAGAGTCTAAAACATCTTATATTTGGAAACGGGTGGAATATTACTTATTGCTACATTTCAATACTTAGACACTGTTTGTTATGTCTTCATTTTCACTATACTGCATAAAAGGTTAAAAAGCACGTGTATAACTATTAGTTGAACTACTTTATCCATCACCCCCCGTGTCGCTCCCCAGGCGGCACCGGGGGCGCCCGCCGCCGCACCAAACCAGCCCGCCCCTGACGCTCCCCCGCCGCCGCTGCCGCCGGCTCCTGTGCCGCGGTGGCGGCGGGCCCCCTGCTGCCAAAAGGCGCCGGGGGAGGTCTCTTTTCTTGGGTAGGCGTCGGTTCCCGTCGGTTTTCTGCTGGGGAGGAAGACGGCGGCTCGTCGACGCTTTTAGGCCGGGGCGGCGGCCCCGGAGACGCGGTGGAGGTTGCTGGAGGTGGTCACCAGCTCCTTGGCGCGGTGGTCGCGTGGAGGCTGCAGATCGCGCCGCGGATCTGATGGATTCGGCGGCCATCTCGGGGGCCACCGCATGTGGCAGGCTGGCCAGGGCGCGACAGTTCCAGCCAGTTCCTGGAGCTCCGTGGCGGAGGTGGCCACGGAGAGGAAGGCGGCGCGGCGGCACCGCACCTGCATCTGGCGGCCGCGGGCCGCCGGCAATGCATCTCGCGGTTCGTGGCTCGGCGTTGTGAGGTGACGCCCGCTGCTGCCGCAGTGGAGGGAAGGTGGACGCTGCTGTTGGCGTTCCTGCAAGTCCGTGGCAGAGGTGTGCCGTGGAGCGAGGGCGGCTGGTTCGGCAGCGGAGGTTTTTCTGCTGGAATCGTGGCATGTGGAAGCTGGTGGGCTAGTCGGTCTCATGGTGAGCGGGTGCAAGACTTGGCTACGTCGAGCGAAAGCTCTGCTCCGGTTGTCGTCGGGCAGCGGCAACGACGCCTTCGGGCGCCGTTTCTCTTCTTGAAGATGCCATCGAGACGTGGTGCTCGCCTTTCACCCGGACCACTCCGGGGGAAACCCTTGATCTTCTGGGATCGGGCGATGATGGCGTTATGTGTCATGCTCCCCCTTGGGGGCATCGTTCTTGGAGTGGTGACCGGCTGGAGGGACATCTGGTTGCGGGAGGTGGCGGCGAGGGTGTCGAGGCTGGTGTGGTGGCAGCTTCTGCGGCTGTCTTTTAGGCCGGGGCGGCGGCTCCGGATGTTGGTACGATGTCCGTGGTCTGCGAGCAGCTCTCGTTGGGCAGCTTGGGCTGCGGGTGGCTGGTTCGTGCGGCGTCGTGGCTCGGTTCCAAGCGGTGCTATGTCGGGACGGCGGTCCCGGAAGGGGGTGCTGGCGGCGAGGCTGTCGGGGCTGCTAGGGCAGCGGCAGCAGCGGTTGCCTTTTTGGCCGGGGCGGCGGCCTGGTGCAGCTTGGGTTGTGGGTGGCCGAGTCGTGCGGCGTCGTGGCCCTAGTGTGGGCGGTGGCATGTCGGGGCGGCGGCCCCGGAAGGTGGTCCAGGTGGTTTGCGCTGGGCGTGATGGGGAGTTGGATGTCGGGGCAGCGGCTCCGAGTTTTTCTGCATCATCGAGGGTGTTCCTCCTTTTGTCGTGTGGGCGACAAGGCTGCTCTCGGTGCTGTTCGTCGTCGAGCCTCCCCGGTAGTGGCCGCTTTTTTCTGCGATGGAGTGTCCCGTACCTGCTCCTCCTATAGCAGTTGTGGATTCTTCTCTCTGGCAAGGGTGGATTGCTGGACTGCTGGCCGTGGAGTGGGGGTTGTGTGGGCTTTGCCCCGTGGTGTTCTTTATTGTTGGTGTTTGTTGTATGGTTTTCGCCCGGTTTCTTACACTAATAAATCGGACACCTTCTTCTTAATTAATATAAGGGGCAAAGCTTTTGCCCCACAGTTTCAAAAAAAAAAAACTATTAGCTGATTGAGAAGTGATATTTTTTCAAGTCGAAAGCTCTCTACTTATTTCCACATTTCAGTACTTAGACATTATTTATTATGTTTACATTTTCACTACACTGCATAAAAGGTTAAAACGGGCATTGCACGTGTATAGCTATTAGCTGATCGATAAGTGATATTTTTTAGGTCAAAACCTCTCTTTTGCGGCGTTGAAACCTTCAAAACTAGTAATTGCAATCTTTTTTTTTTCTCATCTTCTTTTTAGATCATTGGAGAACCTAACTACTCATATAACACCTTAAATTGCTTAATCACCATGATCACAGGTTCATTTCTTATAGGTTTACCTCTCAATATAACACCACTATCTTGATAGAAGTAATACAATGTCACAACACAAGCGCTCTCGCTTGCAACACTCGAGCCCCTGCCATCTTCTCCATGCGCCCGGAGTCTGAGCTGATGGATCAGCCAATTATTTTGCCTGCCTGCAGACCTATGCTAAGTGGGGGCAACCTTGACTTAGGAGGCAATGCAAAAAATTAAACATCTAATTCCCGCATATATGACAAGAATATTGTGGGTAACCACACACACACACGCGAACGGCTATTAGTTTGTATTTTTAAACATCAGTCGTGATGTACCGTGTACTATGGGTGCACATTGGTAGTTGAGCCGACAACCAAAATGTCCTCGGGTAGAGCATAGTTTGCTCGCTTCAGGTTGATATTGCTACCATTTCTCCATGCTGGAACCAAACTAATTATTCTTATAAAACATAAATTAAGTACAACCTAGGATGAGTATTTACTACTTTCATAATAATCTTTAATGATTGCCCAAGATCATTTTATTTACATGTATAATTATACTATTTTTCATTTAACATGTTCAGCCTCAAGAATCATCTTATGGTTGCTTGTCCGAAGAGTGAGTTCGACAGAGCGGGTAAGTGGCCGGACCTTGAAGTAACTAAATGACCAATATTGAAGTGTATTCTCAAGCCAATGAAATCAGATGGGTATGCTAAATTCACTATACAATACAATGTGACATGAATAACACCAACACCTATCTAGTTTTCAACGATTCAATATAATTACCGATTCACATAAATCGATATTTTTGAAAACTTACAGCTCAGCATGCAACTTATTTTTAAATAATATTTGGGTTGTTACATACATAAATCTCTAAAGCAAAGTCGATGCAGAGTTTTTTATCACTCCGTATTTTCTTACCTTGTGTCTAGTGTTTCATGAGTTGAAGCATGAACAAGCTACATCATAAGCTGCAAGATGTTGAAAAATATTGGTCTAGTGAATTGGTAAATATAGTTAATTGTTGAAAAATCAATAAAGGCACATGTTCATGTCACATTGGATCATCTAATAACCATTTAGCATATCCATCTGATTGCATTGGCTAGTGAGTACATTTCAATAATGGCCATTTGGTTACTTCAAATCTCGACCACTTATCATCTTTGTGCAACTCACTATCCTGATAAACAATTCGAAAATGATTCTTGAGTCACTGAAGTTGTTAAATGGAAAAGTGTATGACACTGCATGGAAAATAAATGCTACTTGAAAATCATGAGAGGTGAGTACAGGAGTAGTATATGTTCACCGTAAGATGTAGGTCGGACTAGCTTATTCAAAAAAAAAAAGTGAACCGGCGGGCAGAAAAATCAATGCAAGTATACTCAATTAGATCCATATAATCGAGATGGATAATTAAGCAAATCGTGGAAATTGCTGCTGTTTTATGATAAAACATAACTCTACTTCTGACAACGATTGGATCTGAAATTTGAGCGCATACCTGATTCAAGATTTAAACAGTCGCGTGAATCCATTTGTAACTAACAGAAGAGTACAGGAAAGCTGAAGCAAAAGGTGAAATTTGACAAAATTAACCCTTTTTTGAAACTTCAACAAAAAATAACCCTTTTTTCGAAAAAAATCTGAAACTAACCCTTTTGTGTGGCTCCCGCACCGGGGGCGCCACACATACATGTGCAACTCCCCAGCCTGGGGCGCCACACATACATGTGCAACTCTCCAGCCTGGGGCGCCACACCTGTTCACGTGTGGCGCCCCAGCTTGGGGCGTTGCACGTAAGGGTGTGGCGCCCCAGTCTAGGGCGTTGCACATGTATGTGTGGCGCCCCCGGTGCGGGAGCCACACAAAAGGGTTAGTTTTAGAAAAAATTTCGAAAAAGGGTTATTTTTGGTTGAAGTTTCAAAAATGGGTTATTTTTGTCAAAATTCACAAGCAAAAGAGCGGTTATATCAGGCGTATTGTGTTGTGTACCTTGATTTGACAAATAGTCGGGTGATGAGTCGAGGAGGTGTTAGGCACTCACGTACGGTAAGCGGGCGATGACGATCAGCACCGTCGCCGTATTGGCCGGCACTCTTCCTTCACAAGCTAGCCATCCAGGGTCGTCGACGACTTGGCGGCCGGCGGCAGCAGCACTCCGGAAAACCAGATCGACTGTGAATTGATGAGAATCGAGAGCAAAGGGTGAATAGGCACACACGACTCTTAGAGCATCTCCAGTCAGAGCCTCAAATCCGCCCCCAATAGTGTACGCGTCCGCGGACACCGACCGGACGACCCTCAAAAGTAGTGTCCTACAATCACATCTCCAAAAAATTGTCCCCAAACTCATGCAACCCATGCAACGTCGATCCAATACATACCGGATCCATAATACAATACATGGAGTTCAAATTCAAATGAAATTAACAAAGTTTAACAAGTTGTCCGATAAAAGAATAAGAAGATCTCTTCTTCTTCAAGGGACGGTTCCACCGGAGTCATCAACGCCGAGGTCACGGTCGGAGATCTTCTTCATCATGACGATCCACTTTGCGCTTGGCTCATCCAAGAGGAAAGCGTTTTGGAACATGATCCTTTGTTCCTCCGTAATTCTCGCAATCATGTTTTTCTCTTGCTCCATGGCATAGGCATTCGTCATCTTCTTTTTCTCCACGGCATAGGCATCTGCCATCTTCTTTTGCTCCAATTGAAGCTTCATCCAAGCTTCCTCCTTCACCAAGTCCAACCTCTCCCTCTCAATGTCCATCCTCTCTTTGAGCCGGAGGCGATCAAAGTTCATTCTTTCTGTTTGCAAAGCCAAGAAGACGTTATACGTCTCGGTCTTCTTTTCCTCTCTTTCTTTCTCCAACTTGTGCATGGATTCATCCTTCTTTTAGAAGATGTCCTTCCATGTGGTGGACATTTCGTGGCGGCGCCGTCTCTTGCCACCTGATCCTTCTCCCACTTCATCCCCATCATCATCCTCTTCCGGCCACTTCCGCCTTCGGACGGCCCATCTTCTTCATCAAGTCTAATTGTGATGGAAGAGTTTGATCCATCATTGGTCTTCCATTTTTTGGCCGGATTCTTGTGATCATCATATTGGGAGATCCACTTGGGCTTCCCGTTCAACTCTATCCAACAATGTGTGAGCGTGAAGTGTTTCTTCTCCGTTTGATGGTACAAAGTGGCGGCCAAACTAGCCTAGCAAGCAAAAATGTAGAGAAATGACCACCAATAAAGTGTGGTGCAATGAAGAGATGACAATGAACAAAGTACAAGCAATAGCTTACATGGGAAGTCACGTTCATGCCACTTTGATTCCGTTTCACCACTTGTGCATGAAAACCGCAATATTTGTTGACGCTTTCTTGAATCGTAGCCCACCTATGTTGGAGAGAGCCGGCATTGCGATCGGACACAATTGGGTGGGGTAGCACATATTCCTTTTGATTATGGAAGTGACTATGTATCTTCTCCCACAACTTTGTGCCCTTTTGCTCGGTTCCACATATAGTATCCATGCTTGTGACTAACCAAGCTCGGCAAAGCAAAACATCTTCAAAAGTAGTGTACGAAGTGCCTCTTGGCGTGTACACCTTCTTGGCCATCGCCTTGTTCCTTGATGCAGCCTCCGCCGTCGCAATATCCGTCGGCTCGTGATGGCCCTTCACGTAGTTACCTGCGTGAAAAATAAATGAGTTAGGTTGAGACTCCAAGTGCAGAGTGTGTAGTATATGGAAGACGTGTTTTCCCCACGAGGGGTGACTCGAGGGTTTAATATCGAACTCTCGGGGAATCAGTAGTGAAAGATTTATCTTCCTATCCTTCTCTTGATTACCTACAAAACAAAGTAAATGTTCTGGTCATCAACCTCACCTAGTGGTTGTCAAGCACAAGGTGTGAAAATAATATCAAGATAATATGCAATGCAAACAATAAATAAATATGCAGTGGTGGTAAATAAATATGCAAAGATGGTGGTAGCAATGATAAATGATATTTTTTGGTTTTATATGATGTATGCAAGATGTAAAAGTGTTTTTGGATTTTTGGATTTTTAAATGGCAGAAAATGGAAAAGTGGTAAAAGTTGTTGGAAAGGTGTTTCTTAGGATTAAAAATGGACCGGGTTCATGGTTTCACAAATGTACTCTCTCTTTAATAAAGTGGTAGACAATAGAACACTAGAGTTGACATATGAGATTGCAACATACAAGTTTTATGACAAGTTACTAATTATATGGGCATCACGTTCTAACATAGATACCTTTTGTTTATTAGTCTCTCTTATACTCCACCAAGATGCGAACTAAATCATAACACCTCAGTAATTAAAATAACTCAGAGTATAGCTTTAAGTTTCATGACATGAAGTTAAAATAAGAACATGCAAGATCTAGTCACAGAGAAGTGGCATGGTCACCCACAACCCAAGTGGATCGCGATATTACGGTGGTCAACTTACCGGACTCACCACCCCCGTTACTCCAACTAATGCACACATCACTCCACACACGCTCTCATAAACATGTTTGATCAAAACAAGTACAAAAGAACAGGGTACATAATATGTATCTACTTTCATAACTGAAACAAAACTATTGCAATCTCAAACATATATTAACTCATAAAAAGATCCACCACATAGGTATTACATAGATTACCGTAATCATGTTTAGCAGCTCATACGGTACTAATTAGTGAAGCTCAAAGAGAGGAGAGATACATAAGTTACTTCCACAAACCCATAGTCCAGGGGTGGACTACTCCCTCTTCATCATGGAGACGGTGGAGAAGTCGTTGGAGAAGATGGAGACCACGCCGGCAGCGCCCCGCCAGAGTTTTCCCCCTCCAATCTGCAGCTCCAGGTCTCTGTTTCGGTGTTTCTGTGTTTTGGCGGCGCTCCTTTCCGAAGGATGTCGGGGGCTATTTTTATAGGCGTTTTTAGGTCAAGACGGAGGCACGGAGACGAAGATCGACGGCAGCGGAGCCTCGAGGGGCAAAAGAGGGGGTCCCACGCGGCCAAGGAATCTGGCCGCGTGGGGCCACTCCTTTTCCTCCTCGGACTTCCTTTCGTGTGCTTCCTTGGCTCCTATGCTTCGTTCCTTCCAAAAACTGATACTCGTAAATTTCCAGGTAATTTGGACGTCGTTTAGGTCCCTGAAACATCAAAATATAGAAAATAGGGTTTTCTGCCTGCGCATGGTTAATTCCATAAACATAGGAAAATTATGAAATATTCCAAAAATCATGATAAAACATTGAAATAACCCTTATATGATGCAAATATGATTGGAATATAAGTAATATAGTGCAAAGTTCATGTATGCATTTTACATGGATCAGCTCGTCCTCACCCATTGAGCAAAAGGGAGGAAGTGTGGATGCCGACGTATCCTGAGGTGGCGGATCGTCCCCATTTTGGATCAATTCCATCATATATTGATGCTTATCATCCTAAGCATGCTAAGGATTACCCTACGGATGAAAAATTGACTCGGAACTATGCGATTCGGATAAAGATTTGTACCTCAAAGTCCACTTGACTTCCGTCGAACAGATTGTGGGCGAGGTCGGTGGCGGTGACGCCGGAAGGAGCTCGCCTCCGCTAGAGCGGCGGATACTCCCCCACCATCTCCTGGTCATGCGTGGGCGGAACCTGCGACAGGTACTCATCCGTGATGAGGCCCGGCTCCTCCTGGTTCGTCGTCGAGGACGTCGACCTTCTTGCCGCCATGCCAACATATGAAGCCGTCACCTGCGTCGGGCGCCGGACCACGGGCGCGGGCGTGGTCAGCGCCGGCTCGTTGTTGTCATGCGTCTCCGCGTCGGCAATCCTATCCGCCGCCGCCAGCGCCAGCGCCTCCAGCATCGCTTGCTCCTTCCTCTCCTTGCTCGCGAGCTCGTGTAGGCGCTACCGGCGCCGCAATGGTCTCCGGCTTCAGCCCCGAGTCACCCGCTTGCTCGACGGACTGGGAGGAGGCACCGTTCTCGACCGAATCGATGGCTCCTTCTGCCGCCTCCATCTGGATTTGCATGTGGACGTGGCGGGAGGAATGAAAAATAACGGCGGGAATTGAAGTCGGAAAAGGGAATAAGTGAAAGTGGTCGGCGCCGTGATAACCCCCAAGAGCAGGGGATCGCTGTAGTATCTCTCAATGTGGAAGTAGGGATCGATCCGCAGGAGCAAAAAAGGAAAAGTTATCTATTCCCTACAACTAAAGTGTCACAAGTTTTAGATGATTATGTACTAAACAAGTTTAAAGAACAAGATGATTGATTTAATGGATGGAAGTTTAATGTAACAAAACAAGAATGTAAAAGTGTCCCAATCCTCTTCAATGCAAGAGGACAAGACACATGTTTTCTCTTATATGAACAATGGACATGGGTTCATGGGTTCACTCAATTCTCTCTCTCTCATCTACGGTGATTATCATGTTATAGATAAAGTACACACAATTGTCATGTTTTAATGGTAGCATTTATGACGGCTATATGTCCTAAAACACATAGTTAAAAGAAATACTCATTTGTGTTGCTAGGTCATTGATACGTCTCCAACGTATCCATAATTTCTGATGTTTCATGCTTATATTATACCAATTGATATATATTTTATTTACACTTCATAGCATTTTTATGCATTTTCTGGGACTAACCTATTAACAAGATGCCACAGTGCTAGTTCCTGTTTTCTGCTGTTTTTGTATTCCAGAAAAGTTGTTCTGGAAATATTCTCGGAATTGGACAAAACAAAAGCCCAGCTTCTTATTTTTCCAACACGTACACGGAGTTCAATGGGGAGAAGGAGGAGAGCCACGGGCCAACCACACCTGGTGGCGCCCCCCCCCATGGGCCGCGCCGTGGCATGGTGAGCCCACCTCGGGTGCCTCAGACCATCGTAATTTCGCCTATTTATTCTCTCTGATGCGAAAACCCTAAAATCATCAGCCTCCATCCATGAAAAGTTCCGTAGCTCCACCGCCATCTAAGACAAGTTTCGCCGGGACCGGGAATTGCCCCCAGAGCCATCTCCATCGACTCCACTGCCATCTTCATCGCCGTTGCTGCCTCCCATGATGAGGAGGGAGTAGTTCTCCCCCGAGGCTGAGGGCTCTACTGGTAGCTATGTGGTTCATCTCTCTCTCTCATGGTGTGATCTTTATGTGATCATGAGCATTATAATCTAGTTGATGTCATAGACGTTTCCCCTTCATTATGTATTGAGTATGCTAGTCAAGTTTTTTTATCATTATGATCTTGAGTCACGTGAGAACACTATATCAAGGTGACAGTGTGGGTGATGTGTGTGACTCTATTTATATATCAGAAGGATATTTATCATGAGTTGTTCTTTTGTTGGTTGTCACTATAAAGTTGTGGCGTTTGTTTAGTACTAATTTGGGGCGCTCATAGTGACAACGTGGGGAGCCCTAGAGAGGGAATACAGACTTGAGGCATAGCCCTACGCAGTGGATTGGTGTTCGTTATCCAACGGGACAATAGTCAATAGTAGCATAGTGAAGAGGAAGTATTTATGCATTCAATTATATTATTATTATTGAGAGTGTCCACTAGTGAAAGTATGATCCCTAGGCCTTGTTTCTAAGCATTGAAACACTATTTACAACCAGTTCTGCTACATGTTTGCTTGCTGCCATTTTTATTTCAGATTGCAATTACTACTTATAATCATCCATATTACTTGTATTTCACTATCTCTTCACCGAACTAGTGCACCTATACATCTGACAAGTGTATTGGGTATGTTGGGGACACAAGAGACTTCTTGTATCTTAATTGCAGGGTTGATTGAGAAGGATATCTTTGACCTCTATCTCCCTGAGTTTGATAAACCTTGGGTGATTCACTTAAAGGAAACTTGCTGCTGTTCTACAAACCTCTGCACTTGGAGGCCCAACACTGTCTACAAGAATAGAAGCGTGCGTAGACATCAAGCTATTTTCTGGCGCTGTTGCCGGGGAGGTAAGGTAAAAGGTACTCACATACTCCGTCTACTAAGCTATCTAGCACTGTTGCCGGTGTGTGAGTGCTCGAAGTTATTTCCTTTAGATTCTGTAATTATATCTTTTTGTTTCTTGTTTTTATTTCACTAGTTAGACTTAATGGAAAAAATAGAGATCTTTATGAAATTTATCTTGAGTTAGGACATGATGTGTTTGAAGAGAGAATTAAAAAACCCATGGAACTTTGTTTGCATAATAGTTATAGCAATGTTATTAGCATGAATTCTTTGAACACCATTATTGCTAATGCTATGGAAAAGTCTAAGCTTAGGGAAGCTGGTTGTGATGAATATGATATTTTTAGTCCCCCAAGCTTTAAGGAGGAAATTTGCTTTGATAATACTTTGCCTCCAATATATGATGATTATAATCATTGTGATGTTTTCGGCCCACCTACTATTGAGGATATAGTTTATGTTGATTATGATATGCCTCCTATATATGATGTTTACAATGATGAATATGATATTTTTAGCCCATCTACTATTGAGGATAAAAATCATTTTTATTATTCTATGCCTCCAATTTATGATGATTACAATGATGGATGTGATACTTTTACTCCCACTATTATTAATGACTATGCTTATGTGGAGAGTAATGTTACTGTTATGCTTATGGATCATGATAATAATGCTTTATGTGATAGCTATATTGTTGAGTTTATTCATGATGCCGCTGAAAATTATTTTGAGAGAGGAAAATATGGTTGTGGAAATTTTGATATTATTAAAACACCTTTCTTTATGATGAAAGATTTGAGATTTCTCTTGATTTTCTTTTATTTGATGGTTACTTTAAGACCTACTGGTCATGATGAGAGAGGGAGACATGGCTTCATAAATCACAATAATATTAAGTCTCCTCTCTTTATGTTGAAAATTTTGAAGTTGCACTTGTTTTGCCTTCCTATGCTAGTCACTTTGTGCCTTATTGATTTATTTTCTTACAAGACTCCTTTGCATAGGAAGTGGGTTAGACTTAAATGTGTTTGATATTTGCTTCTTGATGCTCTTTTATATTCAACTCTTATACATATGAGCGCATCATCAAAAATTTCATGCCTAGCTAAAAGGCTTTAAAGAAAGGCGCTTGTGGGAGACAACCCATGTTATTTTATCTTCTGCAATTTTCTTTTATTTGAGTCAAGGAGCTTGTTTACTTCTGTAACAACTCCTTTGTATCTTTATTTTATCGCATTGTTGTGCCAAGTAAAGTCTCTAGTAGAAAGTTGATGCTAGATTTGGATTTCTGCACAGCGACAGATTTCTGCTGTCCACCGTTTTGATTTTTAAAAATTCCAGAAAAATTAAAAAATTCTGAAAAAAAATTGTGCGTGGTCCTCAGATATGTACGCGACTTTCATTAGTTTTGAGTTTTCTGATTTGAGCAACCTAAGAGCCTCGAAAAAATTCGTCTTTACGGACTGTTCTGGTTCTGACAGATTTTGCCTTTTATTTTGCATTCTCTCTTTTAATGTGTTTGAAAGGATTTCTTTGCTCCACAAAACATCAGTGGCTGTAGCTAATGTTCAGAAAGTCTTGGTAATGATTGTGTCCTTGCAGAACATGTGAATTTCTGATTATGCACTAGCCCTCTAATGAGAATTACTCTGAGTTTGGTGTGAAGGAAGTTTTCAAGGATCAAGAGAGGAGAATGATATAATGTGATCAAGAAGAGTGAAAAGCCTAAGCTTGGGGATGTCCCCGTGGGTCACCCAAGCATATTTCAAGAAGACTCAAGGCATCCCCTTCTTCATCATCAACTTATCAGGTCATCTCTAGTGAAACTATATTTTAATTCTTTCACATCATATGTGCTTTACTTGGAGCATCTGTGTGCTTTTATTTTCACATTGTTATTTTTATTTTATGAATAAATTGGATCCTAACATTCTTGTGTGGGAGAGAGACACGCTCCATTTTTTCATGTAAATACTCATATTCTTCACTTATATTTGTTGAGTGTTCTTACCTAGCTACTGCTATGCTTTTAGCTCCTGTTTTTCATGCATCTCTTGTTCAGAGCTGTTAGTTCTTGTAGAGAAGCACTCTCTTGTTTCATTGATGAATTATTTGGAGAGTTCTGTGTTGAAATAAATTGATTGGTGTTTGGTTGGAAACAGAAAATGCTACATGTGGTAAATGGTATATTGGAAAAGACATACATATTCTTGTAGATCATTGTCTTGGATAATTTGATACTTGGCAATTGTTTTGAGCTCTCAAGTAGTTCATATTTAAGCTCTTGCATCATGTAGTTAAAACCTATTAGTGAAGAACTACCGTGAGCTTGTTGAAATTTGGTTTGCATGCTTGGTATCTCTAAGGTCTAGATATTTTCTGGTAAAAGTGTTTGAGTAACAAGGAATACAGTGTAGAGTCTTATAATGTTTGCAATATGTTTTCATGTAAGTCTTGTCGTACCAGTTGATATCCTGTGTTTGCTTCAAACAACCTTGCTAGCCTAAACTCTGTACTGAGAGGGAATGCTTCTCGTGCATCCAAACCTTGAGCCAAAATCCATGCCATTTGTGTCCACCATAACTACCTATTATGTGGTATTTCCTCCCATTCCAAGTAAATACTTCATGTGCTACCTTTAAACTATTCAAAATCTATTTTCCCTTATTTGTGTCAATGTTTTATAGCTCATGAGGAAGTTATGTGGAGTTTTCTCTATCAATCTTGTCAGACAGACTTTCACCAATGGACTAGTGGCATATACATCCGCTTATCCAATAATTTTGCAAAAAGAGCTGGCAAATGGGGTGCCCAGTCCCAATTAATTGCTACTATAACTGCTTAATTCTCTTCACATGTTTTGCCATGATTTATCAGAAGCAATTTTAAAAAAGTTAACAATTTCAAAAAGACACTCCTCCATGGTATGTGATTGTTAGAAGACACCTGAGTATTCGGTTAGCCATGGCTTGTGTAAACAAAGGTTGGGAGGAGTGTCATACCAATATATAAATGTGCATGTATAAACAAAAGAGAAGAGGGATGATCTACCCTTGGGTAGAAATAACTCCCTTCATGGGAACCGCTCTTGAAAGTCTGGTTGACAAGGGGGGTAGAGTGTTCACTACCATTCGTTGACAACAACAAATACCTCTCAAAAACTTATTTTTATGCTCTCTATATGATTTCAAAAACTTAAAAAGCTCTAGCACATGATTTAATCCCTGCTTCCCTCTGCGAAGGGCCTTTCTTTTACTTTTATGTTGAGTCAGTTTTCCTACTTCTTTCTGTCTCAGAAGCAAACACTTGTGTCAACTTTTTGTGCAACAATTTTTATATGCTTACTTATTGCACTTATTATATTGCTTTGTGTTGACAATTATCCATGAGATATACATGTTGAAAGTTGAAAGCAATTGCTGAAACTTAAATCTTCCTATGTGTTGGTTCAATGCCTTTAACTTAGAATCTATTGCTTTATGAGTTAACTCTTATGCAAAACTTTTTGATGATTGTCTTGAAAGTACTATTTGTGAAAAGTTTTTGCTTATATGATTCAGTTGTTTACTCATTACCTATCTATTAGCAAATTATTTTGTTGTTATCGTTTTACCTACTCGAGGACGAGTAGAACTAATCTTGGGGATGCTTGATACGTCTCCAACGTATCCATAATTTCTGATGTTTCATGCTTATATTATACCAATTGCTACAAGTTTTATTTACACTTCATAGCATTTTTATGCATTTTTTGGGACTAACCTATTAACAAGATGCCACAGTGCCAGTTCCAGTTTTCTGCTGTTTTTGTATTCCAGAAAAGCTGTTCTGGAAATATTCTCGGAATTGGACAAAACAAAAACCCAGCTTCCTATTTTCTCGACACGTACACGGAGTCCAAAGGGGAGAAGGAGGAGAGCCACAGGCCAACCACACCTGGTCGTGGCGCGCCCCCCATGGGCCGCGCCGTGGCATGGTGAGCCCACCTCGGGTGCCTCCGACCATCGTACTTTCGCCTATTTATTCCCTCCGACGCGAAAACCCTAAAATCATCAGCCCCCATCCAAGAAAAGTTCCGTAGCTCCGCCGCCATCGAAGACAAGTTACGGGGGACAGAAGTCTCTGTTCCGGCACCTTGCCGGGACGGGGAATTGCCCCCAGAGCCATCTCCATCGACTCCACCGCCATATTCATCGCTGTTGCTGCCTCCCATGATGAGGAGGGACTAGTTCTCCCCGAGGCTGAGGGCTCTACGGTAGCTATGTGGTTCATCTCTCTCTCCCATGGTGTGATCTTTATGTGATCATGAGCATTGTAATCTAGTTGATGTCATAGACGTTTCCCCTTCATTATGTATTGAGTATGCTAGTCAAGTTGTTTTATCATTATGATCTTGAGTCATGTGAGAATACTATATCAAGGTGACAGTGTGGGTGATGTGTGTGACTCTATTAATAGATCAGAAGGATATTTATCATGAGTTATTATTTTGTTGGTTGTCACTATAAAGTTGTGGCGTTTGTTTAGTACTAATTTGGGGCGCTCATAGTGACAGCGTGGGGAGCCCTAGAGAGGGAATACAGACTTGAGGCGTGCTGTTATAGCCCTTCGCAGTGGATTGGTGTTCGTTATCCAACGGGACAATAGTCAAGAGTAGCATAGTGAAGAGGAACTATTTATGCATTCAATTATATTATTATTGTTGAGAGTGTCCACTAGTGAAAGTATGATCCCTAGGCCTTGTTTCTAAGCATTGAAACACCGTTTACAACCAGTTCTGCTACATGTTTGCTTCCTGCCATTTTTATTTCAGATTGCAATTACTACTTATAATCATTCATATTATTTGTATTTCATATCTCTTCGCTGAACTAGTGCACTATACATCTGACAAGTGTATTGGGTGTGTTGGGGACACAAGAGACTTCTTGTATCTTAATTGCAGGGTTGCTTATGAGGGATATCTTTGACCTCTACCCCCTGAGTTCGATAAACCTTGGGTGATTCACTTAAGGGAAACTTGTTGATGTTCTACAAACCTCTGCACTTGGAGGCCCAACACTGTCTATAAGAATAGAAGCGTGCGTAGACATCAGTCGCCCTCGTAAGGCTAGCGTGGTTGCTGTCACACCCACATCATACTTCTCCCTTTTTACCCCCAGATAAAGGACGTTGGGTGGTACAGTGTCACTCAATACCTATGCCTATGTCACAGTGGCCATCCTGTGCCCACATACATCATACTTCTTAATGGACAATATTCTAAATACTAGTGCAATGATTCATATTTCGTGTGTATGACCACATCTCTCTCATCTATCTACACTTGGTGGTGTCAATCACCTCATGATATGGATAAACAAGGCATTATGCATAAATCAAACCATCACATGCATCATAGAATATCTCCAAAGTATGACAAGTCGTAAAAGCTCCAACACAACAATAAATGTATAACAAATATCATCTCATACCACAATATCCACCATAGGAATTACATAGATAGATCCATAATTATGCTAGGCTCATCATATGGACTTCAACAATGATCATACATAGAGAGATTAGATCAAGTTACCACCATAAACCCAAAGTCCAGGGGGTGGACTACTCCCTCTTCATCATGGAGACGGTGGAGAAGTCGTTGGAGAAGATGGAGACCACCACGGCAGCGCCTCGCCGGAGTTTTCCCCCTCCAATCTGCAACTCCAGGTCTCTGTTTCGTGGTTTCTGTGTTTTGGCGGCGCTCCTTTCCGAAGGGCGTCGGGACTATTTTTATAGTCGGTTTTAGGTCAAGACGGTGTCGGTGGAGAAAAGATCGACGGCAACGGAGTCTCGAGGGCCAAAGTGGTGGGTCCCACGCGGCCAAGGGAATCTGGCCGTGTGGGCCACCCTCTTTTGGCCCACAGGCTTTCGTTTGTTCGCTTCCTTCGCTCCCAAGTCTTGTTCCTTCCAAAAACTGATGCTCGTAAAATATTAGCTCATTTGGACGTCGTTTGGGTCACTTAAACATCAAAATATAGAAAATAGAGTTTTCTGCCTGTGCAGGGCTAATTCCATAAAAATAGGAAAACAATAAAATATTCCCAAAATCATTATAAAACATTGATATAACCCTTATATGATGCAAATATGATTGAAATATAAGTAAAACAATGCAAAGTTCATGTATGCATTTTACATGCATCACGCCGAAATTTTGGTTCAAATTTGGTAGGCCCGCCTTGACAGATCCGACGTGGCGGACGCGTCCGGGCGGTCCAAAACCCGCCCTACATATGGGCTGGCTTTGGGGGAGTCGGACAGTCTGAACGTTTGTGGAGGCTTTGGGGCCTGGCGTTGGGTGTCCGAATTCAGCCTAAACCGCATCCGGGCTGTCCGCCTAGACATATAAGGAGGGTTTGGCAACCATGGTTGTAGATGCTCTTATAGCCCCATACAGTCAGGTCGTACAATCCATATGGAGGCGGGCAGAAAAATCAATGCAAATATACTCAATTAGATCCATATAATTGAAATATGATTGAGCAAATCCGTATAATAATTAAATTAAATTAAACATGGAAGGACGAGACATTATCCCTTTTCAGCAATATCTTGCATGTCTATTTTCTTGTAACAACTAGCGTGTCTATGGACAAAATGATATAAAATGGAAAGCGGGATATCAATATGTATATTGCCTTATATGGATTCTTCGGAAAACATAATCAAATCACACACTTATCGCATCGGTTAACATGATTGAACGATACAAATAATGGAAGGTTAGACAGAGCTTATAGAGTCGTGTCCGTCCTCCCCTCCTCCTCTACAGTAGATCGGGGCGAAAAGAGGGCGAGGCGTCGGAGATCCCCTTCTTCCGCCGGCGTGGGCGTGGATCCTGCCCTCCTCTCGTCGCTCCGGCGGCGGGTGAAGGGTGGGATCCCGTTCCCCCATGCCCGGCTTGTAGATAGGGTAGCTGTAGTTCTTGCCGGCGTCGGTTTGAGGAAGGATTCGTCCCCGTCGAGGAATAAATCCGTCGCCCTTCTTCCTCCTCCCCAGCGATGCTCTTGGCGGCGTTGGGATGTGGGCGGCGTGGGTGTGGTGCCTGAGCTCCGTCGTCTTCCTGCGGAGGGGAAGGCATGGTGCGGCCTTTCTGTCCCTCCGCTCCTCCTCCGTCCGTTGAAGATCGGCCAGGTAGTTCTTCTTCGGGGAGCTAGTGAGGTACATGTCCTCCTCCTCCGTCTGGCCAGGGGTGGAGTTTTTGTCCCTCTGTCCGCGGCTTCGACCTGTGGTGGTGGCGGCAGAGTTTCAAGTGTAGGAATAAGTTGGCGGCTCGTGCAGCTCGGGTCGGGATCCAGTGCCGGGTTGAAGGAAGAAGGGTGGTGTGGAGAGGGAAGCGCCATGGCTGTGCCCGTTCATTGCTTCAGGTTCCGTTGCTGGGCGACGGACGACTCCTGCAGTCTTCTACATGCGTGGAGGTGTTTCTGCTCTCAGGTGTGGCGGCAGCATGGCGTCTTCCTCTCCGGCGACTTCGTCGGCGAAGGGGAGCGGCGGCAGGCTTTGCGAGTTGTGGTGCTGGGTTCTGTACTCCGACGGTGTATGTGTACGTCTGTGTGGGTCTGCGTATGTATTGTCTCTGCTTGTACTTTGTACTGAATGAATATACGCAGCTCCTTTTCAAAAAAAATAAAAATAATGGAAGGTTCTTCGTCCAAATGTTAAAGGCTGAAAGCGCATGTCGGCATGTGTGCTATAGCCGCCAAGACAAAGTCAACTTGTTCAATTCTAGGGGGCAGCGACAACGCACGGCGGCGGAGAGGGGTTGTGAGGGTGTTAGAGCATCTCTACCAGAGGCATTTAAAAAAGAAGGATAAATTTTTAAAAATTTGGCGGATTTAAGAATTTGGCCCGTTTTACAGTTTAAATTTAAGTATTTGGCCTATTTTCACGGTCTAAATCAAAAAGGGGGCGAGCCCTTAACCGTTTTTAAGGAGGCCTGTAAATCGACCTGCCACCGTATGTTGTTGGTTTCTGACGAAAATGGTGTTTTCTTATTCCTCCGTGCCGCAAATTGCTGTCGTCGCTATACATTTGTCCAGTTGTCCTCCTGCGGCGAGCGATTCAGGCCAAACCACCACAACACCTTCCCCAGCTTATCCGGTGAGAGTCGAGAGCACAAGGTTACCTACGCAGTCAGGTAGACACGTAGCTTATTATTGCGTTCTACATACGGAGGCGGCGATTTGGGTAGTGGGTCTAAATGTACCCATTAGGTAATTTATTTTTGGTATTTTTTTAGAATGTCAAAAAATTTCAGAAAAAATCCGGATGTACATTACAGCGTGATGTGTTATCACAAAAATTGGCATGGTGAAAAAACTTTTTGAGCAACCTGTACAAAAAAGACAAAATTCTGACACGTATATATACATTTCGGTATATACATTTCGGTATGTCCGAATTTGTTTTTTTTGCACAGGTTGCAAAAAAAGTTTTTTCTTCGCATAACTTTTTGTGCTGACTTGAAATATGTTGGACTACATGCAAAAAAAATATTTTAAATTTTTTGACATTTGGAAAATTGTACCCATTGCCATCCGTGGCAAAACCCTGTCCCCGCACACCACAGCCCCACGTGGCTCACGCCCAGCACGTCCACGTAACCCGCATGAACGAACGTACGAACGAACGAACGAAGCATCCCTTCAGCCGCCGCCTCCTTTCCTCCCTTCCGTTTCGTCTCTGACTTTTTCTCCAAGCTCAGCTCCCCGCCGCCGCCCCCGGCACGGAGATCGATGTCCTTGCGCTGGGCCCTCGCGCGCCGCGTCGCCACGCTCGTCGGCGCCGGCACCGGCGGAGGGAGCGGCGCCGCCCAGGCGCAGAGGCTCTTCTCCTCGTCGTCGGGCGCCGCGCTCCTGGGGAGGCACTTTGCTCCGGCGAGCCAGATTCGGAACCAGGTCCCCCTCCCCACCCCCCCATTTTTTGCCTGCCGTACTGGGATGGTTATGCTAGTGGCGCCGGCCTCGCTGTGTGGTCGCGGTTCCTCTGGTTCTGGTAGTTCTAGGTACCGCACGGAGATGCACCCAACGTGTTTGTGCTTATGCTCACTAGTGTAGCGCCGCAGGAAAAATCCCGTGGAACCGTGCTCGTAGTCGCGTAGTGCTGGTGCACAGCACAAACCAATTCGTCCTTACTGATGTTTTTGATATTTTGTAGTACTGGGTTTAGCGAGTCACTCAGTTGCATGGTTTATGCATAGCAAAAAGGTAAAGAGAATTCCAAGGGAGCAAAAACAGTAACTGTTGGACTCTATGTCAGTTGCTACTGGGATTGGCTGATTAGGGTGGATTGGATTAGCCTTCTGTTATACTGATAGGTTCGTCTCTACTTTTGGTGTGGATTAGTAGGTGGCGGGTTGCAGAGGAGCTGCTTTCGGGACCTCGCGATGGCTGCATGATGCCACCCAATACCAGGCTCGCCAGGATGGAGTTTCGAGGGCTGAAGTAGGTGAACCCTTGTTTGTTTTAGTATTTGCTTTCGTGCTGCTCATTTGTTTTGTTAATGATCTTTGTCCTTGTGAATTGTACATCACTACTGGCAGATCACAACATTATCCTGCTATATGCTAATATGCATGCCACCCGAATACATGGTTATGAATTTAATTTTGTGAAATGTCACATTTCTTACAATAAACATAGATATGTTAAATGGTCTGTTGCAAAAAAAAAAAAAGAAGTCGTAGTTGCTCGTTCTACACATTATCTGCTACATGGACCACTCCTTGTTTTGCGTGATTATTAACTGCTGCCATGTGATTGTATAGAGTTGAGCCATTGACACTCTTATGGTGCTCATTTACACCGTGCCGTGTAATGACTTTTTTAATGCTAATCTCTGATTGCTCTGCGTTGTCATACACATTGGCTTTCATGAAGATTAGATGCATCAAAATATCTCTATTCTGAATGAACAAGTAAATGCTAATGCATCGAATAAAATGGTTCTTCAGTTGTTCCTTTATAAATTTACTTGCTATGCACCAAAATATATTGACCCTGGAATGGAATCAGATTGTGTTATAACAAGCCCAACAAGACAACCATGCATTGTACTCTACATAATTTCAAAACTTCAGTAAATTATGTTTTTCCTCTTACCGTGGAAAAGTATGCTTGATGTTCCCAGCCCGTAGCCAATTATTCTCTGCATTGACCATCAAAGTTTAGAAACCTGAAGAAAAAATTAGCTGAAGTTTCCCTCAGCTATGTCGAATGAAGGAAAGCACTGACCTAGTTCTAATAATGAATAACCGCTGACAGCATCTTTTTTGTTATTGCATATACAAACTAATCGTGGAAAGTATATTGTATCACCATTCCCTAAGAGATTCTTTTTGCTCTCAGGAACAACAAGATCCTTTTGAATTGGTTGCTGATGAGCTATCAATTCTTGCAAATAGACTACGGTCCATGGTGGCGGCTGAGGTTAGTAACGAATGAATCCTACTCATATCAACTCAGTCGAGCGAGGCTGCTGATGGCACATTGTTTGGATGTTTTTGTTTATCTAGCCATTACTACCACGTTTTCAAACATGCCCAGTTCGCCTAAGTGAGCATTTTTTCTTTTCTTTTGTAGGTCCCTAAACTAGCATCAGCTGCTGAGTATTTCTTTCGAATGGGAGCTGAAGGAAAAAGATTCCGACCTACGGTAACATCTCAATCACTTTATTTATTAGCCAATTACAGCCTCATTTTACACTTCGCCTCTCTGCCAAAACTTTTCTTTATTGCGAATTCATGCATTAATTTTTATATTTGCAGGTTTTGTTGCTGATGGCATCAGCTCTGAATTTCCCATCAGCAGATGGAGTTTTCAGTATGTTGGCAAGTAAGCTGCGCACAAGGCAGCAAAACATTGCTGAGATAACTGAAATGATCCATGTTAGTATGGCTGCTGACCTTCAGATCAGACCCAGTATGCTTGTTTCTTAATTTCTCAAGCTGACATCTGTTACAGGTCGCAAGTCTTCTGCATGATGATGTTCTGGATGATGCCGACACTAGGCGAGGTGTGACTTCGTTGAATTGCATTATGGGCAACAAGGTATTGCGTGCCACACCATTACACATGCAGTATACTAAGTGAATTAATCGGGTACTTGCACAAAAAGCTACAAGTTACCTTAGTATTTACTATGAGTACACAATGAAGAGCTTAACGTTTTAGTAAAAAGCTCTTCACCACTGCGGAAAGCTTTGCTTGGACATCATTATTTAAGATATATTTGTGGGGTAATACAGTCCGAATAATCTTGGCATCAGTATTCCTGAAATTCTTATGTGTGCAGCTTTCTGTTCTGGCCGGGGACTTCCTCCTGTCTAGAGCATGTGTGGCACTTGCAGCACTTGGGAATACAGAGGTACATTCTTATTATTCATTTATGCAAAGCATATATTGTTGGATCTCTAGACTTGTACTTGCACATATCCTGATCTAAAAGCTATTTTCTCGATATAGAGGTGTTTAGTAAGCATCAATGTTAAACAAGTTTATTACTTGTAGTTTGCGCTGGGCATAGCTATTATGTTCTTGGCAATATGCCCTAGCTGAGCTCATGTTTAGTTACTCATAAGAATGTCAAGTGGTGGTCATGGTCTGCTCACCTTCTTCTGCCCCTTCTGCTGTCAGCTGTTAGATATGTTGCAAACTTCTGAGATGGTGGTCCTCTTTGGTACCAAAGTTTGTTAGCCTGATTTGCTTTATCATAACAACTTATTGGCTGTTCTTACTGCTATGTTTACAATGCGCGAGTATTTAGCTTGTTTTTGGCCCAAAAAAGTATTTATCTAGTTTATACTAGGCTGTTCGTGTCATTTCTTAGGGAATCATGTTTGTTATTTTTCCCATTCAAGCTTATACATCTTAATGGTTTATCCATCACATTATTATTTTTGTCCTTGCCTGTTTCCTAACTGAGCTTCCATTGTTATTCCAGATTATCATGTATGGTTGCAGTACTGGCCTGCTCTTTTTCTTTCAAGCCCTATGTAGTCCCAAACTTCTAACTGATCAACCTAATTTTTGCAGGTGGTATCTCTAATGGCGACTGCTGTAGAACATTTAGTCACTGGCGAAACTATGCAAATTTCAACAAGCAGAGAGCAAAGGCGAAGGTTAGCTATTTCTCTCTATCCTGATTCTAATTGTTCCATCATATGTAATGCCTCAAACCAAGAGATGCAGAATAAAATGCAGGGACAGTTGCTTCTTTATTTACTTTATTTTCTCCATTTATTTTGACGCCATTGTTTCTTGGTTCTGATATGATCCTGAAAACATGTGCAGTATGGAATACTACTTGCAGAAGACATACTACAAGACAGCGTCATTGATATCAAATAGCTGCAAGGCTGTTGCTATTCTCGCAGGTCACACTGCCGATGTTTCATTGCTTGCATATGAATATGGTCGAAACCTGGTTCGTAAAATATCTTATGTTTCTCTCTTTTTAAAACTATTTCCCCTTCTGATCTATACCTTGCAGAGATTTAATGAACTTCATATCATTGCAGGGTCTAGCGTTCCAGTTGATCGATGATGTTCTTGATTTCACAGGCACATCTGCATCACTTGGGAAGGGTTCATTATCTGATATTCGTCATGTAAACAGCCCTCCTTTCTTTATCTGCAATGTCTATTATCTGAAATAGCAGTTTGCCCTCTGAAGGCTCCAACTATTTATATTATTGTCTGTCAGCCATCATTGGTGTACATACATGAAATTTGGTGGCTAACAATGGTGCTACATTGGCTGATAAGCCTAGTCTGTTTTTGGTCTGACATGAAAGCTTATGTTGCCGTAATTGGGTTAGCCACTGTCTTGAACTTATCACCCTCATGTGGGTAGAGAGAATACTTCCCACAAACGAAAACTTGCATAATTGTGTCTTCTTCAGCCTTCATTGACCTATTGCAGGAAACTTCACATATTAGAAGGATAGTCGGAAACCTAATGCTTATAAGAATAATTGTCTATGCCTTGTTTTAAAGCCAGTGAGAATTAGATGCAAAACGTAGTCATCAAGAGGTCTTGTATTAATTTACTACTAGTTTATGTTTGTGCTCACCTATTTATAATTTACCAGTATATCCAGTTAGAAAAGTGTCAACCAAGCTGCTGTTTCTCTCGTTAATCTTGGCCACACAGGTTTTTTTCTGTTGCATTTTTTAATCACATTTATGGTGCAGGGAATCATTACTGCCCCGATGCTATATGCGATGGAAGAATTCCCACAACTCCATGAAGTAGTCGACCAGGGTTTTGACAATCCTGCAAACGTTGAGCTTGTGAGTAATTATTTTCTATAAAGAACGGGTGATGTTTTCATTGTTCACCAACTCTCCTTACGGTCAAAACAAACATTTACATGGTTTGCAATTTACACCTCAAGGCAGATGCTCATTAGGCCATTGATGCATAAAACTCATGTTTCTAGATACTAGAGCAGGGACTTGGGCAAGTCAGAAGAATAAGGTTTTCAACAAAGATAAACCTGTATTTAACGATTTTAGAATATAACCCTAAAACCAGCAGTTGTGATTGTGATACTAATGTGGTAGTCACCATATGATTCATATCCACACCATGTTGAGAAAAAACTGTGTTAACCTGACTGACGGTCTACACTTGCGAACTACAGGCCCTAGAGTACCTCCAGAAGAGCCGGGGATCGAAAGAACAAGAGAGCTTGCACAAGAACACGTTAACCTTGCAATCAAAGCCATAGAAGCTCTCCCGGATAGCGACGACGAAGATGTTCTGATTTCAAGGCGTGCTCTCATCGATATCACACAGAGAGTCATCACGAGGACAAAATAGGATTTTATTCACACAAGAGGCCACAGGTGTAGTGTTAATTTTGCATGCTTTGGTCATCACATTCTTTCCATTGCCTGAGTTTTGTGTAACATTGATGAAAATTTGGGATTATAGTCCTGTGGATCATCCTAGTCGCAGCTGTAGTTTTCGTAGTGACTGGTGGCAACACAATCTGTGTATTAGTATAATTGGCGATTGCAATGATCACCTGATCATAAGGCTGTAACCATATAAATGGAAGTATGTAACATGATATACGAGGAAAAAAGAACCTGCTCCTTGTGGAGAAAGCACGATCTTTGCATATGCGAATCTAGTTTTTTTGTTTTTACCCTTCATTTCTTAATCTAAGTCCTATTATCTCATTTTTAGCAACATTTTGCAGTGATATTCGTCTGACATGAGACTAGATTGTGTTCAGTCTCATATTGGAAACCTTACAATGGGAACTAATGCTGATCTGAACATAAACTAGAACAATGTCAGTATAAGTGCAAACTCAAAAAGTGAATTGATTGATCAAAATTGGACGTTGTTGTGTCAAGAGACCAAATCTTGACTGTCAGATCCCATCATGTTTCTGCCACTTGAGTACTAGCTAGGCTTGGCTCCAGAACCTCTCCTTGGCCCACGCAATCGCCTCGTCCACCGCGGCAGCGCCCACGCTGTCAATGTCGCCGCCGTCGTCGTCCATCAGCAATGGTGCCCGCTCCCTCACCTCCATCATCACAGCCTCCTCCAGCAGGTGCTGCGTCCTGTCGCCCGGTGGCAGGTTGTTGCCGAAGAGCGTCGACGACGCGGCCGACGACGGCGTGTAGTTGTACCCGTAGTCTTCGGCGCCAGAGCACTCGGTGGTGGCCGCGTCATCGTCGGCCGGTGGTTGTGCCCTGCCGCGCCGCTGTGTCCGCCGGAAGCTGGGGTCGCGGCTGCTGGTCTCCGGGTTGGACGTGAAGCAGCAGAAGCCGCTGCTCGCCCCGCGGTGGTGACGGCCATCGGCGGCGGCCGGCGAACTCTCCACGAAGGCGCCGTTGCTGATCGCCGATGCTACGCTGCTGCTCTGGTTCGTCCAGTCGCCGCCGGTGCCGTAATAGTAGCGGCACGCCGGGTACGCTGCCGTCGAGCACGTGAAGGTGCTCTGGTACTCCCCCCTCGTCGATGCCGTCGACGGCGGTGACGAGTCGTACAGGCGCGACGGGATCGCGACCGGCCTGGAGAACGACGGCATGATCGAACAATGTTAGATCATCAAGATTTCAAAATGATCGTCGAAAGTAAATTGTGCTGCCGTCACGTCACGAACGGCATCATGCGAGCATGCTTTTCTATTTACCTTAGCTTAGAGGCGAAGGAAGAGAGGCCGGTGTCGCCGCGCCCGCCGCCGGTGGCCACCGAACGGAACGCCGAGCGGCCGGAGCCGAACTCGTCGGAGCTGACCACAGACGATGACTTGTTCGACTTGGACCTCGACCTCGACCGCCGCACGTGACGGGCACGGGCGCCGAAGATGTCGTCGAAGAAGCCGTCCTCGGTGGGCACGGCTGCCGTCGCCAACTTGCCCTGGCCGTCGCGGCGGCTGGAACCGTCAGCGGCGCCACGGTAGGGGTAGTAGTGCGGGTATTGGCCGCCATGTCCCGCTGCCGCGGCATGGTAGTCGGCGGCGGAGGCATCGCCGTAGAAGCTGCTGAGGAGCACGGTGCGCGGCGGGCCGCCGAACACGTCCCGGAAGTCATCGGGGGCGAGGCTGTGGTGGCCGCCACCGGCGCCGTGCTGGCCGTCCGAGGAACGCTGCCGTGGCAGCACCGCGCCCATCGTGCACCTCCATGACTCGTCCATCGCCAGTGACCACACACTATTTGGCTATGTGTGTGACAGTGTGAGAGCTCTGTGGTTCTTGGTGTCAGAAGAGATGGATTCTCTCGATTTATACAAAAGACAAGGCAAGTAGCTTGGAAAGATGGATGCTTTTGGGCCGTTGGATGCGTGTATATATAGTGTCCATTTGTGCTACTACGTTCGTACTGTAGACATGTACAATTAGTACGGACAAGTACTAATCAGCATCGCTTTATCCAGACTAATCGAGCTGGACATGAATTACAGTTCTGAAATAAGGCCATTGCCGTTTGAATGCTCAAATTCCATCTCTTCTTTTCAGAACCATTGCCGATTAATTTCTTCTACGAATCAGAGCGTAGTAATTTCTGGGTAATAGTTAACTGTAGTACTGTAGTTTCATTTTGCTTGTGGTCAAATATTCATGTTAAGATGGTCAAAAGTCAAAACCTGCATGATTAAGCACTCCGATCACCACAATCATACTGTGTTTTAGAGGCTTGAAAGTTCAACACTTTAAACGCTGGATGGATAGTTGTCAGGTAAACTGACAGCTCCGTGTCAATTAATGTTACCTAGCTGTTGTATTAGTATCAGATAATATTATTGATGCGTGTGCAACATGGGAGTAATAAATCAGTTGTAAGTTAACTTTAGCCGAGGGGATGATCGAGGCATGTGAGATGGGATGATCATGTTTTGCCGTCCTCTTGGCAGACACAGCATCATGGTGGTTGATCCACTGCGTCCAAAATCCATTATCTTCGCTTTTATCATACATAAAATTGCATTCTTTTCCACCTCAGACTGGTCTCCCTTTTGCTGTTTTTAATTGTTTATTGTCTCTTGGTGCTTTGCGCACTACACGGGTGGAAGATTAATACTATGTCTCTCCGGGTGTATCTTTTGTGCTCCCTTTGTTTTTCATATTTTGTCTTCATGCATTAACATATTGCCCTTTCGCTGCAAGAAAAATGTATTACCTGTTCCTTTTCCTAAGGCACATTTTGGCTTCCTAAATTCAGGCTTTTACCAAGAATGAATGAAATAATACTTGCACAAATTGCACCGTTGGATTCGTCTTCAAAAGCACTTCCTTACGACTATGATCTAATTACCATTGACAAAGGATGGTTATGGAAATATGAGGTGGAAAAGATCAACCGGAGACAGATTAGAGCATCTCCAGTCGGGGCGCGGCCGCCCAAAGGCCTTTGGGGCGTGCCGGACACTTTTTTCCCCCACTCGCGCCGCCGAAATCTGATTTTGGTCCGGCGCGGCCCAGTTTTGTGTCCGGCACGCCCAGCCCACGCCCTCAACTTGGGGCGGCTTGCGGCGGCCCTGGACACTACGAAACGGCCGCCTCCGACGCGCGGGCCACACCTGGCAGTGAGACGGCGCTCGCAATAAATGCCGGCTCCCCCCAATTTTTCCACCAAAATCCCCAATCTCGCGCCAGTTCTCCTGCCATCCCTCCCACCAAAAAGAAAAACCCTGCCCTACCGCCGCGCCGGATCGGATTCCATGGCGTCGACGGCCGTGGACAAGGAGAAGGGGAAGGCCAGGAAGAAGGCGACGACGGCGAAGAAGACGCTCGGCGTCAAGCGCAAGCCCCCGCCGCCCGCGGAGAAGCCGGAGTCGATGTCAGAGACCGATTGGGAGCTCGAACGTCTCCGGCGCCGATTGGAGACGCAGAGCCGTAGCGGGCAGCGTGTGATAACCCCCAAGAGGAAGGGATCACTGTAGCACCTCTCAATGTGAAAGTAAGGTATCGATCCGCAGAAGTAAGAAGGAAAAAGTTATATATTCCCTACAACTAAAGTGTCACAAGTTTTAGTTGATTATGCACTAAACAAGTTTAAAGAACAAGGTGGTTGATTTAATGGATGGAAGTTTTAATGTATCAAACAAGAATGCAAAAGTGTCCCAATCCTCTTCAATGCAAGAGGACAAGATAAAGGTTTTCTCTTCTACGAACAATGACATGGATTCATGGGTTCACTTAATCCTCTCTCTCACATCTACGGTGATTATCATGTTATAGATAAAGTCACACAATTGTCATGTTTTAATGGTAGCTTTTATGACGGCTATATGTCCTAAAACACTAGTTGAAAGAAGTACTCATTTGTGTTGCTAGGTCACCCTCGTAAGGCTAGCGTGGTTGTTGTCACTCCCACATCATACTCTTCCTTTTTACCCCCGGATAAAGGATGTTGGGCGGTACCGTGTCACTCAATACCTATGCCGTGTCACATCGGCCATCCCGTACCCACATACATCATACTTCTTAAAGAACAATATTCTATCAAAGCATGACAAGTCATAAAAGTTCCAACACAACAGTAAATGCATAACAAATCATCTCATACCACAATATTCACATGGGAATTACATAGATGACCGTAATCATGTTCAGCAGCTCATACGGTACTAATTAGTGAAGCTCAAAGAGAGAAGATACATAAGTTACCACCACAAACCCAAATCCAGGGGGTGGACTACTCCCCCTTCATCATGGAGACGGTGGAGAAGTCGTTGGAGAAGGTGGAGACCACCCCGGCAGCGCCCCGCCGGAGTTTTCCCCCTCCAATCTGCAGCTCCTGATCTCCGTTTCGGTGTTTCTGTGTTTTGCGGCGCTCCTTCCGAGAACGTCAGGGGACCTTTTTTATAGGCGTTTTTAGGTCAAGACGAGTCGGTGGACGAAAGATCGACGGCAACGGAGCCACGAGGCCCAAATGGTGGGCCCCACGCGGCCACAGTACCTGGCCGCGTGGGCCACCCCTTTTGCCTTGCGGGCTCCGTTTGCTTGATTCCTTCGCTCCTACGTCTTCTTCCTTCCAAAATAACGACCTCTGTATTTTTCCAGAATTTTATGACGACGTTTGGGTCCCTGAAACATAAAAGGAAAGAAATAGGGTTTTCTGCCTGCGCAGGGTTAATTCCATAAAAATAGGAAACAATTATTTTATTTCCTAAAATCATTAAATAACAGTGGTATAACCCTTATATGATGCAAATATGATTAGAATATAAGTGATAAGTGCAAAGTTCATGTATGCATTTTACATGCATCAACATCCCCAAGCTTAACCATGCTCGTCCTCGAGTATGAAGGTGATAAAACTAACATGGACTTTGCAATATAGCACTAACAATGGATATCAAAGATGATTGCTACTGCTACATAGAGTCAAATGATTCATTCTTCAAAAGTAGCAATATGCAAAATAGTTTATGAAGTGATATCAAGTATTCAAGCAAGGATGTTCAATGATAGTTCACAAAGTGTAACATAGTAGATAGTAATATGGACATTCTTACTTTTGCATACATGTGGTCATAGAGTGATGATGAAAATCTGAATATGTTTGGTGGACACTTTGGAAAGATGAATAAGTGAGTAGAGGTAAAGCATGCATAAGTTTCATCTAACCTCCAAACTCTCTACTTAAGTTAATGATTGCAATGTGGTAATACTTGGTGTCAAGCTCTCATTCCCCTATCATAGCATCTTGAATGATTATAGTTTAATGTGAGAGCAAATATGAGTAGTGTGCTTGACAAAGTAAAGGTTGGATGTCTCATGCCCCTTGAATACAAGTACCTACACCATGATTACTCAACTTGGAAAAACAAGTTCAAGTTATCTATCATTGTAAGTAATAATAGTATCATCAAGAGCGTCAACTGGGGTACCTCTTGTCCCAGGATATGGAACAAGCCCATATCAAAATGACAAGACAAACAAACAAGATGAAAACCTCAACACCCTTTTTATTTACCATTGGAATAGCTTTTTATTGTAAGGTGTGTCATAGATAATTCACCATAGCATGTAAGTAAATTTCCACCATGAATATGCATGGCTTAGATTAGCGGCCCAGGCGTCTCTCTAACCATTTATACAAACTCATTTAAACTATCATTTCCCCTTATTTCACCATGATAGGCATCCATAGACAAAAACATGATATCAACTAAATGGAGCATGTTGAAAGCTTTGCATGTGACAGCACATATGGGCTAACTCCCAACCTCGGACATTTATCAAGCCACTAGCATCATAATCTTAATCACAATGGGTCATGTTTTATT
The DNA here is from genome assembly GCA_947311845.1 of Poa pratensis. Taxonomy (NCBI): domain Eukaryota; kingdom Viridiplantae; phylum Streptophyta; class Magnoliopsida; order Poales; family Poaceae; genus Poa; species Poa pratensis. The sequence continues at coordinate 51,078,641 of CAMZMU010000074.1, forward strand.
TATGCAATGATAGTAAAAATGTGCATCAAGTTCGTGAGAGCTATATAACCAACTTTTCCCATGGCAATCAATAACATAATCATTTTCATTCAGAGGTATAGATAACACAAATATCATGATGAACATACTCGGAATAGCATATAGCTAGTAGGTAGATATGGTGGACTCACTGGAATAACTTTGGTTGAAGGTGTTGGAAACAAGTTTTGACTTGTTGGAATGTTTGGGCTAGCAAAAGGGAGAAAGTTGACCATCTAGATGCATGCATGAGTGTCCATAGAACTAACTAATCCATGTTAAACAAGTAAAATAACAATCAGCACCAAAACATGAATAAGTGATAGCTCTTCAAAAAGGATTTGCAAACTATTACTCATAAACAAGCTCATGAATCATGCAACTATATGTATCATTAAAAATCAACTCAAACATCCCTTTTCCCAATCTTATAAAAGCATCCAACATATTTCAACCCATATTTCCAGTAGCTCTCCCATATATAAATGATAGTGTGGTGGTCTCTCAAAAAATCAAACCAAAACAAACAAAAAGACGCTCCAAGTTTATGCGATAAAGTGTTTCGATCGAAAAACAGAAGTTGGACGTGTGCAAACCGAGAGTGTGTAGGTCCAGTGGGGTTGTCTTCACATCCCCAAGCTTATGGTCTTCACCATCCTTGGATAGCTCTTGGTGCATCTCCTCCAATCCCTGTGAAAAAACTTCAAAACACCGTTTCTCCCATTTCTTTTCTGTGGGGTGCATTAATAGTGATAAACAAATAGTTTCTTGCTGCATATAATCCTTGAACAAAAATTCATATGAGATGTCCAGAAAGTGTATAATGTTGTATGCCTACTCATAAACTCAATTGGATCAAAAAGATTCAACTTAAAAGCTCAAAGCATGCATCAAACAAAATGGGACAGAATCTGTCCAGAAAAACAGCAGCAGCAAAACGTATTTTTCTACCCTACCAAACTTTTCGAAAAATTCCGAAAAATTCATGCATACAGAGGATGAAAAGTTGCAACTACAGTTCAAATATGAGCTCATTCGGAGTTACAGAATAAGAATTAAAAATCATACCGTGCACTGATTCGTGCAGGAATAAAATCTCCGAACGCTATAAGCAACTTTTCAAACCAAAATGGGTAAAACTTGGCACTTTATTAAAATCCAGAAACTAAACTAAACAAAATCTCTTGTTACAGCAAGAGGACACAAAGAAAATCACACAAAAAATAACCGGGTTGCCTCCCGCAAAGCGCTTTCTTTATAGCCATATAGCTAGGCTTCTTACTTGTTGTTTATGAAGATGAAGCTCATGAGGGAGCTTGAATGTTGTTCCCCTCTTCCTTGGGAAGTGTTCCATGCATTATACCAGGGTCCCATGGTGCTCTCAAACCGATCAAAATAATAGTCAAGTTGAAACCTGGTTGAGAGAAAAACAGAACACAAAAGTAATAACAACGAAGTCTAACTTTCTTTCTATGCATTGGCATTTTGTATATGAATGAAGTTTTCCAATGCATATTAACAAAAGTTACTTGCAGCCCATAATTATTAGTAGCATAAAGAGGGTTCTCATAACCTCCTCTCTCATAATAGTTGCAAGTAATAGAAGTGTATTCAACCATATAACCAATAGGATCTTCCAATTTAGATAATTTAGGCACATAAAGAGGATCATTAAATTTATTTTGGAATTCATTAGCATGCTTCCCTCTTTCAAAATAGTTATTAAGATCAATATCAAGTTTAATATCATGGTTGCAACAAAGATTTGGAACTAAAGATAATTGCAAACCACATAAGTATTTCTCAACATAAGCAAATTTCTCCTCTATGGTGTTATTAGGAGAATTCAGGAACAAAGTAGGACTCTTATTAGTAAGAGTATTTTCACAAACAGCAAGTATATCATTTTTATCCTCACATAAAGTAGTAACAAGTTCTAAACATGGAGGATTATCAATAAGCATAGGACCATCATCTAAAGCATTATCATATAACATATTTAAGCAACACTCCTCATTATTAACAAAAGGTTTTTGAGTTTGAGTGTTACTATCATATGTTGATGGTGAAGTTGGGGGATCCAACTCTTCATTCTCCAGTTGTTCATCTTTTTCAGCATCTTCTTGAGATTGCATGGGCATCCAAGCTTAGGTTTTTATCCTCTTCTTCACATTCTTCCTCTTCCAAGCTTATGTTTTTACCATCCTCTTCCTGAAAAATATTAGTTCTTTCCATGGCAGCAAGAGTTATTTTTTTATGTTTAATAACATAAGCATCTACTTGAGAAAAGAAATAATCACTTCTTTTAATATTTCAAGTTCCTCAAGTGTAAATGTTTCAAGTTCCTCAGGTGTATAATCATCCAAAAAACCCATAGCAAAAGTAACAAGAACTTACAACCAGACAAGTTTAAAGGAACCTCCCCAAGCTTAGATGGTTGCAAGATATAAAACAAGTTAAAGAAACCTCCCAAGCTTAGTCTAGTGCACACAAGAATAGAAACTTAAGCGCTACGCTCCCCGGCAACGGCGCCAGAAAAGTGCTTGATAACCCCCAAGAGCAAGGGATCACTGTAGCACCTCTCAATGTGGAAGTAAGGTATCGATCCGCAGGAGCAAGAAGAAAAAGTTATCTATTCCCTACAACTAAAGTGTCACAAGTTTTAGTTGATTATGCACTAAACAAGTTTAAAGAACAAGGTGGTTGATTTAATGGATGGAAGTTTTAATGTATCAAACAAGAATGTAAAAGTGTCCCAATCCTCTTCAATGCAAGAGGACAAGACAAAGGTTTTCTCTTATAGGAACAATGGACATGGGTTCATGGGTTCACTCAATCCTCTCTCTCTCTCTCTCATCTACGGTGATTATCATGTTATAGATAAAGTACACACAATTGTCATGTTTTAATGGTAACTTTTATGACGGCGATATGTCCTAAAACACATAGTTGAAAGAAGTACTCATTTGTGTTGCTAGGTCACCCTCGTAAGGCTAGCGTGGTTGTTGTCACTCCCACATCACACTCTTCCTTTTTACCCCCGGATAAAGGATGTTGGGCGGTACCGTGTCACTCAATACCTATGCCGTGTCACATCGGCCATCCCGTACCCACATACATCATACTTCTTAAAGAACAATATTCTATCAAAGCATGACAAGTCATAAAAGTTCCAACACAACAGTAAATGCATAACAAATCATCTCATACCACAATATTCACCATGAGAATTACATAGATGACCGTAATCATGTTTAGCAGCGCGTACGGTACTAATTAGTGAAGCACAAAGAGAGGAGAGATACATAAGTTACCACCACAAACCCAAATCCAGGGGGTGGACTACTACCCCTTCATCATGGAGACGGTGGAGAAGTCGTTGGAGAAGGTGGAGACCACCCCGGCAGCGCCCCGCCGGAGTTTTGCCCCTCCAATCTGCAGCTCCTGATCTCCATTTCGGTGTTTCTATATTTTTGCGGCGCTCCTGCCAGAGAACGTCGGGAGACCTTTTTTATAGGCGTTTTTAGGTCAAGACGGAGTCGGTGGACGAAAGATCGACGGCAACGGAGCCACGAGGACCAAATGAGTGGGCCCCACATGGCCACAGTACCTGGCCACGTGGGCCACCCCCTTTTCGCCTTGCGGGTTCCGTTTGCTTGATTCCTTCGCTCCTACGTCTTCTTCCTTCCAAAATAACGACCTCTGTATTTTTCCAGAATTTTATGACGACGTTTGGGTCCCTGAAACATAAAAGGAAAGAAATAGAGTTTTCTGCCTGCGCAGGGTTAATTCCATAAAAATAGGAAACAATTATTTTATTTCCTAAAATCATTAAATAACAGTGGTATAACCCTTATATGATGCAAATATGATTAGAATATAAGTGATAAAGTGCAAAGTTCATGTATGCATTTTACATGCATCAGCGTGTGGCGGCGAGAGCTAGAAAGCTGCTCGACCCGGCCGCGCCATTGACGGCAAAGAGCCTCGCCGCCGTGAACAAGAAGGTGGCGGCGATGAACCAAGCTTTCGCTTTGGGGGGCAGCCAAGAAAGCGTCGCCACTCTTCGATGCAAGAACGTCGGCTCTCCGTCAAATTCATCTATCTTCGTCGAAAGCGCCGCCGCCGGCGCTCCTCGCACCAGATTCACCCGCGAGTACGCCGATAGCCAGCACGAGAGCGGCTTCGACCCCAACATCGTCTTCCCTTCTTGTGGGCTCGACCTGAACCGCCCCGTTGATCTGTCATCGCAGGCGTTGCGGAGGCACCCCGCCGAACAGACGAGCGCGCTGGCCGGTCGCAGCCTTTTATTCGATGCCGGCGCCTCCCATGTGATCGACGGAATCACCGCCGATTACACGGAACCCCTGCAGGTATGAGGCCGTGTTTTGGATGGCATGGTACGTACCGTAGACGCATAGGCGAGTCGTGACTGCCGGCGTTGTTTTGTGTGTGTAGGAGACCTCCGAACTCATGGTGACCGCGAGGAGGACGAGGACGCCGACGAGGAGATCGAAGAGGAGGGGGTGGTGACCGCGGCTGTGGTCGGCGAGCACGCCGCGGCGAAGAAGAAGGGCAGCCGCGACATCATTTGGACGACCAAGGAGGACGAGTGCATGGTCGAGTCATGGAAGTTCGTCACCACCGGCGTGCTGACTGGCACAAACCAGTCCAGCGGCGCCTACTGGAGGCGGGTCAAGGAAGAGTTCGACGAGCGCCGACACACCAAGGACTTTTACAAGGTGAACATGGTGCGCGGCCAAGGCGCCATCGAGTATAGGTGGCGCATTGTTCAGCGCATCGTCAACAAGTTCCACGTCTGCCATGAGAACATCGTCGATCGGCCGGAGAGTGGGAAGGGCCCGGCGGATGAGGTAACAGACGCGCGGCGCGATCCCCTTGTTGTGTTGTCGCCGATCGGCCAGCTTTGTTTGTGATCGGCTGGATTTGTTGCAGCTCGTCGACGCCCTTCTTTTGTACAAGTTGCTCAACAAGTAGAAAGACTTCAACTTGATGCATTGCAACAAGCTTCTCCAAAATTGCGAGAAATGGAAGGCGCACCACCGGATGTTGAACAAGAAGGGACGCGGCGACACCAACGCCGATCCGCAAAACTCAGAGGGGCGTCCAACAGGGCACAAGAAGGCGAAAGCAGCCTTGGCTGCGGCGGCGAAGACAGACCGGGTGCAGTCCTCCATCGACAAGGTCCTCGCCAACGTCTGCTCCAACTCGAGCTTGCGCCGCGATGAGAACAACGCAAGGTGGGTGACCTTGATGCAGAAGGCCGACGTCAGGATCGACGTCGAGCAGAAGAAAGCCGCCGTCAAGAAGCGGAGCCAGGACTTCATGATCTTGACGGCCGACGTCTCCAACATGGATCGGCTGGCCAGGGCGGCGCACGACATGTATCGCGCCGCGATCCTGCAGGAGCTCGGGCTCGTTCAGCCGCACCAGAACGACGAGAACGTCACGCCCGGGGCCGGCGTCGTCGACAATGAGGACCCCGACATGACCCAGCCCGGCGACGGCTACGTGCGCCAGCCCGGGGACATCTAGACCTGCCGGTGGCGGCGCGGCGACAATCGGACGTCGGGTAACGAAATCTCCCGGCGTATTTTGGCGGCATTGTTTGGCGGCATTTTTTGGATCTGTAATTTGGCGGCAAAAACACTTAAATTTGTGGCCGAATGTGGCTAAAACTATGAATATCTAGCCATTTCTCATTTGAATTCGTAAAACTTCAGCGATAGAAATGGAAAAAAAAATTGGGTGGCCGTTTTGGGCGGCGCGAGTGGGGAGCGACGGCGCCCAAATGCGCCAGGCCTTCCGGACAGCACTCAAAGGGCCTATCCAGAAGACTTTTGGGCGGCCATTTGGGCGCCCCGACTGAAGATGCTCTTAAACTGGGTTAAATATTTCAGTGAGAGCCATGCGCAATGTGTGCTAATTAATCTCATCTTTGGTCAGCCGAGTTGGAGCAAAAGTAGAGCAGCTGAGACAGTACAACTCAGGAGCAGCTCATGATCAAGATGTAAATCATGTGGAGTTCACTTAAAGCGGTAGGCTATGGGGCTAGAAAGGCACTGACAGGTTGGGCAGCGCGCAGATGCACCCTATCAATCTATCATATGCTTAAACAAACCCCATAAGATCTCTTCCCAGAATCACAATCTTTATACCTGCAACATTCTTCCATCGTCACCTCTCTCTCTTATATATGTTTCATGCAAAACTTAAACAAACAACAAATACAGCAGCGCAGCATCTATGTATCTGAATCCTGAATACTGATTATCTTTCAGAATCAGAGCTAAACAAAGTGGAGCTTGAAAGCACACTCATTAGGCACACTTGACAGAGTTGCTTCGTTCCCAAACCATCTTGCTTTTCTTGGATGGCCCCTGCTGTTCTTCTTCATCAGTCAGCTTCGTCTGTCTACTCATTGGGCATCATGGACCCGAGTCAAAATGTGGAGCTTGACTGACTCCATGAGCATGTATGCACTTCCCAGTGCAGATTGAATTCAGGTTCAGAGATTCAGATAGGTGAGAGCGAGCGAGTGAGCCTTGGCTGCATGCGAGAACGTACACGCAGCTCGTCGCATCGATGAAAGAAGCATGATTCGGCCATGGCGATGCAGTGCAGAGGGGCGAGATGATGCGAGTGAGCGCAGCAGGAGGAAGAGGCGCTGCTTTTGCCGCCGAGCCAAGTAATGATGCGCATGATTTCCTCCTGTCCGGCCGGTGTCCCTTCGTCTCCGGCAAAAAGGTCGCCGCGAGCGCCGAGCATTTTTCGCGAGGAAGGGAAGGAGGAGCTGGAGGAGCACATCAGCAGCTGTGCTTTATCTCGAGCGAGAACAAAGGGTAAAGCTAAAAAGAAGCGCAAAAGTATAAGATGAAGAAGACCATGTGAGTAAGTAGTTGTATAATCGAAGCGAAGTGTTCAATCATAGTTGCCATAAGTTCACTCCCGTTTTTTTCGAAACGTCAGTTCACTCCCGTTTTTGTTTCAACAAAATGAAGTTGCTATGATTTATGGGAATGGAATGAAAACTTGATGGAGATTTAAGCTAAATCCTACAATGTTCAGTTGGGATGAGATGCATCAGTCTTATGTCAACAGAAGAAAAAAAAATGCACAGATTTCCATCTTTTTAAAAAATCACGAAATGGAGAAACTTCAGATGAATGGACAGGCGACTTGTCTATACACGAAGATATACGCCGACTGATGATGTGTTGTGTTTGGAGAACATCTAAAATAAAACGATTACACAAGTATATCACAATTGGGGGTAACTCTAAGACAAAGCTCATCATGATGCCCCACAGATTAGCAACATGCAATGGTGGCAGAAGAACATGCATAATGGCTTTAGGTTTGTTATGCCTCGGCAAAGCGCATACATGTGGGCCACTACAATGTTCATCAAGAAGGGGGCATCCAAACCAAACCAACCAATGCATGGATGCAAGTTCCTAACCTTTCCAGGCTTTAAGAATCTGAAGGAATGGAATGGAACCATTTCATTCTACTGTCATGGAACGTTTCATTCTTACGTTCGGTTTGGATTTTTTTTTTGACGGAACCGTTTCATTCCTGTGTTCGGTTTTGGAATGGGGTGAGAATAGAATGGAATGGAATTATTGCTAAACTCGATTAATTATTCCTAAACTAGATTAGTTATTGCTAAACTCGATTAATTATTCCTAAACTAAATTAGTTATTGCTAAACTTGATTAATTATTCCTAATCTTGATTAATTATTGCTAAACTTGATCCTAAACCGGATGATTAGCTGGCCGTTCCACCTCGTCCGGCCGAATCGGCCGGACCGGTGCGTTCCGAATATTGAGGGAATATTCCCTTTTGTGGAACCAGTGCATTCCATTCCATCTCCTAACCGAACACAAGAAAAGGTTCTCGGAATGGAACAGTTCCATTCCGTTCCACTTCATCCCAGAACCGAACACACCCTAAAAGAAGTAAGCTCTCACACTTTGCGCAACACACAAACACATGAGACCAAATTCACACTTTTTTCCTTTTTCTTTGGGCTTGCACTGCTGGCAAGAAAAGAATCGCCAGCTCTGACAGGCCAGCGAGTGTGCTCCTCATGCGGATTGCTACTGACTTTCTGTGAGTGCTTTTGTGTATTCTCTCATGATACAGATGTCAGCGGTGAATGTAAGAAAGTTTCATGCAAGAAACTGCAATGATATAAAATATCGAGTAATGATCATGCTACTTCAAGTTTGATATGATTATGTGCTGGGGCCTGGGTGTATATACAGATATCTGTACATATGCTTGGTTTGATGTACACTACATGCATGCTATATGCTCTAAAACTATCAACGTCGTGCATGTGTGTACATATGTCTCCGTGCATCTAGGATGCAGGTTTTGAGATATTTACCCTTAATCTTAAAAAAAACAATTAATACATGGGGTGCTACGCAAACGAGAAAATCATATGCATTGCATTTGTCGCTTAACTAGAAGGAGAAATCGGTAATTTTTTGAAACGAGGCAAAAGCTTTGCCTTTTATATTGATATAGGAGAAATCGGTAATAATATGCATTGATTTGTCTCTAATTCAGAAAGAAAGGCATCACACTGGATGCCAGGCTTTAGTGCTTGTGAGAAATCGGTAAACGGAGTCAGAAGCGAAGGCACGTGATTGTTTTTTTAATTACTTGTGAATTTGAAAAATTTATGTCTCTGAATTAGATACATGAAATTTTGGCTTGGTCTATTAATTTTACAAAGCATCTTTAGTGCGAAGTTTAGTCCAGGTAAAGGAGACCGGTCGACGTGTGAAGCTGTGCTGTTCCGAGCGGCTTGGCGCCTGACGCCATTGATCCGAGTCCATAAAATTCTAGGCCGGCCAGCCGGCCTTCTACGCGCGTGCACCTACGCAGCGGCAAATTAATTCGACGGCGACCTCTCCGGCTCCGGCGATGCCGTAAACGGCAGGGCACGCGCGCGCAAGGAGACAGGCATCGTCTTTTCGCTTCCGACAGTGACCTCAATTTTACCTGATCATATTTTTGATGTTTTCTCACTATGATCACTGTAATATTTCATATGCTGCGGATGCATGCAGCACACGCGTCCGTATGTCACCGTCGGAAAATATACATTTCCAATTGGGTTAGTTAAAATTCGAGCGTGAACGCCATATGCACGTCCAGAAGTTCAGCAAGACTACGAAACCATGTACTGTACAGTGCAGTGCAGTGCTTAGCTCCATTAGCCATGGAGGTACAGCAGAGCGATGCCCTGGTCTCAGGGGCAGGCGGAGGGAGACCCTTCGTCCTACCAGCGCCACTCGAGCTCGTGCAAGAAATTCCCTCCATCTGAGGCTACGATCGATCCGGTCAAAATTCCCTGACAGCTTCTCGCACGCACCGGACGGCTATAAAACCGCCGGCCGGCTACCTCCTCCACTGGCAAGCTAGCTAACATCGACGCTCTCACTCTACTCCACAGTTCAAGCTCAAGCCGGGCGTGTGGCGCGCAGGAGCTAGCTGTAGCCGTGAACTTCTTAGGTCGATGATGGCGGGAAGCATCCAGAGGGCGTCGTTCCTGCTCCAGGTCGTCCGGAGCTCGTCCCGCTCACGCAAGGGCGAGGGCGTCTTCTCCGAGGCCGCGCCGTGGCAGCCCATATCCAGCGGCAGGGCGCCGCCGCGGTCGCCGGCGAAGCTGGACACCATCGTGGAGGAAGAGTACAGCTCCGGCATGACGACGGCGCCGCACGACCCTGGCTTCCAGGGCGGCGTCTCTTCTTCTTCTCCGTCGGCTTCGGTGCCGTCGTCGTCCAAGGCGGCGACCGGCGGGGTCCCTAGAGCCTACCGCTTCGCCGCCCCGGCCACCGGCGCGCAGCAGACACGATACTGACCGATCAACTCGACTCGGCTGGTTTTTTTCGAGGCGAGGAGATGGAGTATGGACGATTCTATTTTTGCCAGAAAATTAACTACGTAAATCATTTGCAACCTCGTTTATAAGTTGCGAGGGACATAATAATCAACCGATCGAGATTAGCTACGTACATGATGCTACTTTTACATATCATGTACTATACTTAATGAATTAAGTACCATATGTATGCATGTTTCCTGTGTTTAGAGTTTAGACTTGGATACACAAGAACATATATGTATGCGAAGGAAGACATCGATCACTCCTGGCATGTAAAATGAACGATGTGGCATGGATGAGTTCCGATTTTCCGTTTTATATTTAGATGAAAAGGCACTCCTGGCTCCATTATTTTCATTGAACACGAAACCCAATGTAAATATTTCAGCTTAGATCTTCTATTATGGGACGGAGGCAGTAGAACTGTAGGAAGAAAAACCACCTAAACTGCTACCACTACTATTACAAGTTTACGGGACTGAAACCCGACTGCCCTCAACAATCTGGTATCTAGCCACAAACAACGGAGAGGACAAAAAAACAACATAAAACAAGAGCAACTCTTGGGGTCTCCGTACTCCCTAGCCTGTAAAATGGTTTTGCCTAGTCCTAGAAGAAAGGGGCTCCCGTAAATCTTCTGAAACCAGACTCCCTAAATGCCACCACCTAAGATAATTTCTATGCATTTCTCATCTCGTTGATCATGCAAACTCCATACAAACTTCAAATCCAAAATTAACATTTCAACCTTACATGGTTGAGCCAAAAACAAGGCAAAACCTTTTCAAACCTATATTTTTCAAATTTTGAAATTCAAATTCACAAAAAATAAATTAAATGGACCAAATATTCATCATGTCACCCCAAAATTCCAACATAATAGCTACTATATCACCCCCAAATAGATCCATCATCTAAAAACATAGTTAATGAAACTGAAATCATCCAAATGCAAAAATCAAGAAAAAAGAACACATTGCTAAATGCTATAAAGCATCAAACACCATCATTACCATTGACATTAACAAATGCCGTTGGTACACTACCACTCCCTCAAGAATGAAGTGGTCACTCCCAGCTCCAAAGTATGCACTCACTCTGATACGACGGGTACCCTGATCATCACCATACCAAACTCAACCATGTTGACAACTGTATGCACTATTGCTATAAAACTCGCAAGACACAGGATTGCAGTAAGATGAAAACTAGCACCTCACCAACAGAAGTACAGAGAATTTTAATCTTTATTTGTCAGAATCTCAGCTTGTATACAAGCAAGCTAGAAAGAACAGCGAAGCCTAGTATTACACCCCAATGGTTGAGAACTACAGTCTCTGCTGAGTGATCTTGTTCTTTCTTTATTGCTTCTTCTCTGCACGGCTCACGCCGCTGCTCACGGCACTGCTGGGCTATCCACCTTGTAATCGTCCTCTCGTGAACAACCAGCCGTTCCAAACAATCTGGGGAATTCAGTTCACAGTGACAGCCGGAGACGGTTAGAACAAGCAGCGTCTTGGCCACACTGCCGGAGGCTCGGAGCGCACACAGTAGGTCAGACCACACCTTAAGGCGGCCACACCTACCGCTGAACAGAGCTCCTTCCGGGACTACTACCACAGCAAACTCCGATTGGACCAAAGCTGGGTGGTGACGGTAAGCTACGAAATCCGTACCATACAGTAAACCTGATCGCACCACCCAGTTCTTTGATCGGAGATGCGAGTATGCCTTATACATCTCAGGAAACGCCTCCGACACGCAGCACAGGTGATCCCACAGCTCCCCTTCGCTCATCTGCTTCTCGCCCTCTGACTTGACTGAGATACACTGCAAAGCATGGCAGAGGTAGAAGACCTCCTCGGCGCGCAGCTGGAACCAAAGTTTCTCTGCTCCAGCATTTTCCAAGGCCCGGCCAAAGGCGGCTCGGTTCAGAAGCGTCGCCTGCTCCGGAGTCACTCTGAGAATCGCGTCCCCTCCCCGGCTAGATAGAGTTGCCACGAGGTTAGAGCGTTTCAGTGAAGACTGGAGCTTAGCGACGATGCTTGACATGGGGTTAGCTGCTGCTAGAGCAGCGAAATCATTGCCATCTTTGCCTTTCTTCCATCTAGGACCCGGCATGTCCACTAAGCTGAGGGTACAAACAACACAAGTGTTAAGATATAGCCTAGAAAGAGCAACCATTTTAAAGAAACGCACAAGGAACACTAGAGCTCAGTAATGCTTTTGGTCTGATAGCACTAAAATTTCTCGGGGGATGGATTCTTGCGAGTCTGGTGCGGGGGTTAGGATTGCGGTGCGCTGCATAGCAACAGACTGCGGTGAGAAGGTTAGGTTGTGCAGCGGCGGAGCCAGGAACTCGTCGTGTCTCGAGCTGTAAAGAACCCAGCTATAAGCCTATAACTAACACCGTAAGCGAAAACGAACCACACCTAGGCAGGCATGTCAAAAGTGTGCGCATTTTATTGCATGAACTGTGGACCTGATGCTTAACAATACCAACACATCAAAGTAGATAGCCACCGCCATGGAGTAAACAGCAAATCACCCATCAATCACCTTTCATCCTAGGCTAACCCATTGGCGGGGTTGAAGAAGGGAGGAGTATTCGGGACCAGCTGGCGGAGGAATTTCCCGGGCCAGAAACTAATTAAACGCTTGCAAACTAGGCCGGCGAAAATCCATCAAGCTTAAAGAATGTGGATTGAAGGCTCCATTTCAGCGGTCCTGTCAGCGGCTGTTTCAGGTTGCAGAGTTGCTTGAATTTGTGAATTTCGTTCAGGCATACGTATTGACTGATAAAAAAAAGGATTAATCCAAGCCTTTAGTACGTACGAATTACAAAAGGAAAATCGAAATACGAATGTAAATTAGCAATTACTTTAGGGCTTGGTCGGTCGGCGAGCAGCAGGACTGGAAGTGAGCTTCAGGCGCGCAAGTAGCAGTGAGCAGAGGCGACGCGGACCAGTGGAGGGATCAGAGGGCGACGCGGCGGCTAGCTTGCACGGGAGAGGCTGAGGTTCCCGGGGTAGGGCGCGGCCGGCAGGGGACTCCGGGGGGATCTAGGCGCCTGGCGGCGGCGGCGGGGAACTGCGGAAGGTGTTCTCAACGGAAGGGAAAATCTCGAGTCTCTTGCTCGCGGCTTCAGTACTGCTGTGGAGTTAACTGGGCCGAATTGGGGAATCCACACAGAAATAACGTGGTCCAATTATACCACAAAAACCTTTTATCAACAGTCCCCTACATCGTGGAGTTTATTTTATTTTTTGAAATTTGGGGTGTATTACTCAGTGACCGGAGAGGTTTTTTTAAGATGGAGGGGGCTCTACCGATTTCATTGAAAATATCCACCAACGTTTTACAAAGATCGAACCAGTGACAACATCTTGAACTGATAATGTGTTATGGAATTCCATGTGTTATTGTTAAATTCAACCAGAATTCCCCTAGAACGTCCATGGGGAGGGAGACGATACCACACACCTAATCCCCCGGCAAGCTGCTTTAAAAAGGTGTTGCAAAATTAGAACGACCAATCTCTATCAAAGCCGTGAAATCCAACTTATATTCTCTAATTGTTTCTTGAATTGTGAAGTGTTTACCCATATCTCCCAGATCATCACTATTCCAAATCATACCCTTCATTTCAACCGTTTACGTAAATTTTCGATTCTTGCACTTCTTCGTGGTGTTGTTCTTGTGCAAATTTATATTGAAATATATATGGTACGTTAGTACCGCTTGTTCTACCGGCTCCATCCTCTCATTAGTCATAAGTAGATGACTAATCTTCTCTAACGTAACAGAAAGAGTCAAGTTTCTGTTATCCACGTGGGACGAGCTCTTTCTTGAACATGCAGGGGATCAAGGCACAACCGGAAGGTAACCTAAGAGCATCTCCACCGGGGGCCTCCAAATGTGTGTCCGGCACCCCCAATTGGGCCTCCTTTGGGGGGTGCCGGACATGTGTCCGGTCAACATTTAGAGGCCGCCCACAGCGGTACTCCCCAAAGGCCCACCCCAAAACGCCCCAAAATTAGAGCGAACTGTCGAACACCTTGCGGGCGCACGAACGTGGTCCGCCGCCGGCAACCGCCGCGTCGCTCCGCGTTACGGCAACCGCCGCCGGTTCGTGTGGGCGTGCAACCGCCACCGCTTGGCAGCGATATCTAACCATCCTCGCGGGCGCACGTCGATGTCATTCTATTCGACGCCATGGCCGAGTGGGGTACCGGCGCCACCAGCGAGGAGTCCGGCGGCGAAGGCCAAGCACCGCTGTCTTCATCCTCGAGCGGCAATGGCTCGGATACGGCTTCTTCCGTCGAGCCATTGCCGTCCGATGTCGAGCAACTCGAGCTCTTCTACGGGCTCGACGACACCCCTTCGCCGCGTTCCTCGTCGGACATGGATACCCCCGTAGATGAGGAGGACGACGACGATGAGGAGGAGGAGGAGGACGACGACGACGACGAGGAGGAGGCAGTCGGCGGGGAGGAGTGCGAGGTCGCGCCCGCCGCCAAGGATGCAACCGTCGATGACAAGGACGAGGACGGCTACGACGGCGACGTCGAGAAGCCGAAGGCCCCCAAGCGTCCTCGCCAAGACGGCGATCACGCGGAAGCTTTGGCCTCCAAGAAGAAGAAGAAGAAGAAGGATGCATAGACCCTAGACTAGGCGGAGATAAGTACGCCGCATGTATTCCCTTGTAATTTTCATTTATTCAAACTTCATTCAAACCAGATTTAACAAACTTACAATTTCGAATTTAAACGAGATTTAACAAACTAAACCTAGACTAGGCAGAGAGAAGGGGGCCTATGCAGCTTCTCGCCAACCAATACACGCGCCGGCAAGGAGAAGAGATGCCGCTCCATGGCCGGCCGAAGGAGAGGAAGATGCAAACCAAGCCAAAGAATCATCAAGAGACTTGCATGCCTTGATGATCCGGCGCGGGATCGCATCTTCCGTTCCCATCGGCTACGGCCTTTAGAAACGTTCCGCCGGTTCCCCCAGATCATGGGCTCCGACCTTGAGGAACGTCCCGTAGCCTCGGCTGAGGCAGCTGAGGCTTCTGGTTTCGCCGGCGCGTCGTTTTCGATTTACCGCCGTGATATGCGGCGGGGCGTTTGATGTCACTAGTACAGAACGATGCTATGGCAACGGGGGCAAACCCTCAATGGACACGGAAAATCCGTCTGTTGCCCCGCGTCCAATACTGATGTGAACTCGTCCATGAGCAACGGTTATTTTAATCGTTTCCTTTGAGCGCCAGGTATATTAAAAAAAAAACCAGGCCACCGGCTACTAGCGGTAGCAGTCGGTAGCAATAAATGATGCACAAAATGAGTTCCCTGATGTATGCAAAATTATCCTCTTGGACAATATACAAACCAAAATACATAGTCACACAGTTCAAAAGGAAAAATACAGGAGATACTATCCAAAATACACGAACTATATCGCCTACTGTCCTCTTACAGGAAATCCCAAAGAAACTACGTACATGTAATTAGCAACAATATATGTTACAACGGTTGCTTCCAAGATACAAGGGATACTGATGGAAGTTGTGGAAATTTCCAGGCTGGTGTTGTACATGTAGCGATGTTCCAGACGGCAGGGGCAACTCCAACATACAGAATCAAGAAATTAACTAGTAAGCACATTAGCACAAAAACCACTGGACGGTTATACAACAGCAGATTAACTAGTTAGTGTGTCCCAGGTAACCTGCAGGGAGGGGGTTATACCTGAACGGGGGTGAGCTGCAGGGGGTGTAGAACGTCGCCAAGCTGTTGGAGAGAGGACGGCCGGTGACCACACTCCACGCTCCTCCCGTTGTCTGCCACGTTGAAGCCATGGCCATCAGCCCAGCGCTGCTCTTGCTCTCAACATGGATGAAAGAGTCAAGATCCAGAAGCATCAAATACTTCACGCACAATCAAATATACTGGTATCTAGATGAATCAAGTATAGATACAATTCATCGAGAGGGCAGCGCAGCAAAAGCAAATCTCCATTAGCAGGAGCACTACATCGAACTAGGAAACCCCATGTCTGCCGGAGGAGACCCGTCAAGAACAAGAAAAATCCAACCCCCCAAAGGGCACACCTGCGGTACCCCTCAAGAACAAGAAATCGCGCCCCTAAAGCAGCAGACCTACGGTGCCCCCAAGAACATGAAATCCCACCCGAAGAAAGAAGCAAGAAAGAGAGATCTGTGCGAGGCAAAAATTATGAATCCCACACGGAGAAAGAACCAAGAAAAAGAGATCCGGTCGAGCCAAAAAAATAATCGGGCTAAGCTCCAGATCGGGGCTAAGATCTAGACGATGCTCTAGATCCACCACTTGGCTCCAGATCCACCGCTTGGATCCAGATCCGCTGCTTGGCTAAGCGCGAAGGTCCAGCGCCGCCGCCGCTCTGGCCAGCTACATCCCCGGCGCGCTCCCCGGAGTTGATCTCGTCGGGGAGAGTTTACTCGACACCGGAGACGGCGGCAACAACGAGATATGTGAGAAGAAGTAGGTAAAGGGATAAGGAGTGTGTGGCTGCGGGAGAGGAGAAGGCCCAGCATGCGAGTGCGACTAAGGAATAGGGTTGTGGAGTATTTATTGCACATGTGCAAACAGGCTTTTGGGCCGAGTTTAATTGCATACGGACAGAAAATTTCACCCGTTTCTAATATATTGGATACGGTTAAATATATTTCTCCGTTGCCGATGTGTCGCGAATTCATTCCTGGATAGACTCAATTTTTTTTTAACCGTTGCCTTTGTGAGCGCAGACTGTTGTCTTTCTTCTGCCGTTTCCATAGAGGGGTATCTTATGTGTCGTTCTGTACTAGTGTGGGAAGCCTCTTCGGCTTGCGCCGCCCCTTTCTTCGGTGATAGCGACGCTGCTGCCCAAGATGCAGCCGGTTGTAGAGGCAGATCGGGTAGCTCGGGGTCGTCGTCGTCGTTGTCGTCGCCGTCCTCGCCGTCACGCTCGTCGTCCGTTGAGGACAACTGCGGCGTTGGCTCTCGTCGACCACTACGACGCGTCTCGTACTCCTTGTTCACCACGGCGTGCCAGTAGGGCGCCGAGATGGAGTACTTGGGGTCGAGCTTTTGCTCGTACGGCATCTCCGTCCACTTGCGCCGGAGGAACTCGACGCGGTCCTGCCCGCTGAGCCGCGGCGCCACCGGAATGTTGGCGGCGCTCCTCACCCACCCGTCTGGAAGGGTGGCGTCGTCGTCCATCGGCAGCTGGTGGCGGCTGCTCAGCCGCGCGGTCTCCAGCGAGAGCACGTAGGGAGGCGCGTTCTCGGCCTCCTCGCGCCACATGCCTCGCTAGAACGCCTTGGCCATCTCCGCCTCCTCGTTGCGACGCCGGAGTTCCTCCAGCTGCTCGTGGCGTTGCTGCCCGCCGGGGCTGCCCGCCATGGCGGCCTATGTTCTTGAGGGAGAGGGAGAAGAGATGGTGTGAGGAGAAGGGGCTGGGCTGCGTCGGGTTTTAAAGGCGGCCGGAGGAGCGGGGTTGGGTGGCCTGCATTAACGCGGCCACCGCTTCCCCTGGCCGCGCATTGACGCCGACGAAGCGTCTGCAGGGCGCCGCCGCGGCCAGCCGCTGCGACACCAGCACGCGTCGCTTCCGTCTGCGCCATTGGAAGCGACGCGTCGCTTCGCTCTGCGCCCGCCAGGGGAACGGGTGCGGCGTTATTGCGACGCGTGATGACAAGCGTGGCGCCGTCTCGTCGTCTCGACATTAAACGCGGCGGAACGGCCTCCTGCGCAGCCTTCATTAACACGGGACGGACGCATCGTGTGTATGACGGGCGGGCCAGCGCTGTCAGGGCCAGGCCCGAGGCGATGGGGGGTGCCGCTGGTGGGCGTTTTTGGTGTTCGGCCCCCAAAGGGCCTTTGGGGTTCCTTTAGAAGCCCCCCGGTGGAGATGCTCTAAGCTACCGGTCATTAAAGGAATATTTTCACTTGCAGCTCATCATTTGAGCATAAGCTCTGCATTCTTTACTCGACTAGACCTCATAACCTCACAGTCACACACGCAGTGGCGAAGCTAGCGGAAAAATCCATTGGGTTCATCCGCTTGTATATAGTGTAAATTTTCAGTAATAAGCAACAACAAAGGTTAGATTAGTGTAGGATATTATATATTTGTTGGGTTCATCTGAACCCAATCCTTACACTGCAGCTCCGCCACTGCACACACGTATCGCTTCTCGGATAGTCTTGAAGAGACGTTGCGAGCAGATCTCATGTCAAATACCGCGTTTGATGTAAATTATGTAGTATCGTATTTTACATGCAATATTTATGTTTTTGAAGGAGTACTGGGGCTTTATTAATTGGATAGGACGACAGTTACTTAGTTTATTACAGATGCTAGAATACTACTGGTGAAGTAATCTCAGAAAACTACTAAAGTACACATATAGGCTTGTCATCCCCGAATCCATAACGGAACGTCTTGTGCTTCACAAGACGGAGGGCTTCTCCGTCGCCGCAGGGCATCACCTCAACGCCGGTGAGCATGGCCGTCCTGCGGCGTCTCTGGTTAGTTGAGAATTTGGCGACGCAGAATCGTCCCCCGGTGCCGAGGTGCACAATGAACGAGTATATCGGTACCTGGTAGTGCGCCTTGGCCGCTTTGAAACCCTCCCACTCTTGACTTACCGTCGGTGGTTGGTTAGCGCCTTGCTGCAGGTCCACCGCGCCGAGAATGCTGTCGTCTCTTTCCAAAAGGCCGAACCATAGGCTGAGCTCCGGGGCGTACACTGCAGGACCAGAGAACGGTAGCACCCAGTCGCCGACCTTGCTCCACTCACCACGGCTCATCTCATTGCCCTCTAGGTCATAGCAGAAAATTTTCATGTCCAGGGAGTAGGTGCCGTAGCTCCCGGCGGAGACCCAGACTTGCGACTCGCCGACCACCGTGTAGGCTTGAACAGAGTGATGGGCCGTGGCGGCCGGGTCGTCCTCCGGCTTCACATAGGGAGGTGGCGGGATTGGGTTCCAGAAGACGTGAGACTGATACAACGGGTGGTCATGGTTGATGAGCGCCCCCGCAGATGTGGCCGACGCAAAGCAGAGGGGCAGAATGTTCATGACGAAAAGATCGTCGCCGATGGGGAGCGAGACCAACATCGGGTGAGAGTGCGATAGGTCGAATAACTTGAATTCTTTCATACTGCGTAGTGCGGAGACTGCCCGCAGAGCTTCGTCGTAGAGGACCGTCCGGCCGTGGTAGTCCATGGCGACCATCTTGTCCTTGTTGCGGCCGAACAGGGCGAAGTCCATGACCGGAAAATCGAACGAAGGGTACAGGCTCAGGGCCGGGCGAGGCAGTCGAGCCTTGATCTCTGCCGCCGGCTCAGCAGCTGGCGGTCGTCGTTGGTCATCTTTGTTGGAGAAGAAGAGGCGCGACGGGTTGATGCGGTGCACCATGTACACAGACTGCAGCGGCGACCAGCATCGTCTTTCAACCACCATATACAGAAACGCCCGACTCATCGTCGTCACTCGCTCCGGCCGGGCGCCCGCAGCTGGGTAGCAAGGTCGATCGATCTCTACCACCACTCCAGTATGTATAGCTAGGTGGTAGGTTGGGGCCATTTTATATTTTGCTTTACTAATCCATCCTTTTGATTGTGTATGGACGTGTTAGTCAAGTAATTTTATTGAGCTGCTGTGTATTGCCGCCCCTTCCAAGTAATCAATCTGGCACAATCAAATATTTATGTGGAAATCTAGTCCTATTTATTGGATCATTTGGAGTTGACAAATAAGATATAAAATATGATTAGTTTTACGGGGAAATCAAATGTAAAAACTGATTGTGCATTTAAGAAAATTCTAAAAGCAGCTCTCTACGAATGAAACATTACAACAAGATATTTTTAATATATTAGCTTATCAGACCATCACTATGGGGGAAAAAACGTCTGCCGAGTGTCAGTTTTGGCAAGTGCTCTTCACCGGGCACTTGGCAAAGAGCACTTTTGCCGAGTGTTGCACTCGGCAAGTGTGTTCATCATCAGTTTCTCAGAGTTCAGAGTCCACCGGTACCTAGTTGATCCGGGGCTGATCCAGCATTTTTTTTTTGGCATATACCAGTTTATGTTTTTGTCGTGCATCACGTTTTTATTAGCCATCAGAAGCATCCAGTTTTCCTTTCATGTTTCCTGTATTTTGATGCTGTTATATGCCTACGAGAATGCTATGTGCAAGTAAATTTGCGTTGATTTATAGCAGAGTTATAGCTGTTATTTGTAATAGAGTGAAAGGCACCAGAGGTCACGAAGTTGCGCGAAAAGTAAGAATTGGTCACCAAGTTGAAAAACCTCAAAACGAGGTTACGAAGTTGTGGAGTAGTCAATTTTTGGTCATTCCGTCATGGTGGGCGTCAAGTTGCTGACGTGGCAGTGTGTTTTTTTACAAAAAACACCTTGAACTTTTATATATTCTAATTGTTAGGTCCTTCTCTGGGCATGAAAGGCACCAGAGGTCACGAAGTTGCGCGAAAAGTAAGGATTGGTCACCAATTTGAAAAACCTCAAAATGAGGTCACGAAGTTATGGAGTAGTCAATTTTTGGTCATTCCGTCACGGTGGGCGTCAAGTTGCTGACGTGGCAGTGTGTTTTTTTACAAAAAACATCTTAAACTTTTATATATTCTAATTGTTAGGTCCTTCTCCTTTTTTCGAGCTGCTCGCCGTGGCTGCAGCTTGTAACAACAAAAAATAGAAAAGAAATACAGAGCAAGGCGCGAGACGTGCCTTTGGCAATCAAATCGATTCCCGTATTTTCTTCGTGTCGCTAAGTTCGCAAGGTTCGAGTCGCCGGAAAGAATCGCTAGTATACGTCCGGCAAGCTAGCTCGTTCACGTACAAGAATCCATCACCAGGATCACGTCTAGCTAAGGTACTCACGTACGAGTACTAGTCAGCACCTTGCCCGCGGCTGCGCCGACCTCGGCGCTGTCCCCGCGGAGCACGCGCTGCCGGCCGGGAAGTCATACTCCGGACAGGTCGCCGACAAGGCATCGGAGGGCGCACCCGTGTGGCTCGTCATGCTGGAGCACATCCACCTGCACAAGACAGCGCGGCTCCTCGACGCCGCAGCCGTGTGTGGTGCAACTGTTGGCGGAGTTACGGACCGCGAGATTGAGAGAGTCCGGCGGTACGCGCGCTCCATCGGCTTGCTCTTCCAGGTGGTGGACGACGTGCTGGACGTGACGCGCACGTCGGAGCAGCTCGGAAAGACGGCGGGGAAGGACCAGGCAGCAACGTCAGCAACTTGAAAAAAGGAGAAGGACCTAACAATTAGAATATATAAAAGTTCAAGGTGTTTTTTGTAAAAAGCACACTGCCACGTCAGCAACTTGACGCCCACCGTGACGGAATGACCAAAAATTGACTACTCCACAACTTCGTGACCTCATTTTGAGGTATTTCAACTTGGTGACCAATCCTTACTTTTCGCGCAACTTCGTGACCTCTGATTCCTTTCATGCCCGGAGAAGGACCTAACAATTAGAATATATAAAAGTTCAAGGTGTTTTTTGTAAAAAACACACTGCCACGTCAGCAACTTGACGCCCACCGTGACGGAATGACCAAAAATTGACTACTCCACAACTTCGTGACCTCGTTTTGAGGTTTTTCAACTTGGTGACCAATCCTTACTTTTCGCGCAACTTCGTGACCTCTGGTGCCTTTCACTCTTTGTAATACTAGTAGCCTTGCACGTGCACGCACGTCGCTCTACAAGACACATCTTATGATTCAGTTCAATGGCACTTTTGAAGTTTTGCATACGGAGAATCGAGAATATATGTGGTATAAACGTATAGTATATCAGTGCGTCACTTATTCTTAGTTCGGTTAATCTGGCATGAACAACAAGGTAAACGTCGGATTGCAACCACGAAGGTTGGTCTTTACACCTCCATAACCTCATCATGTTTAGACTTCAGTATTGTTACACCGACAAGTCTGAAAATTGTGATTCATTTGTTAAACTTTCAAACCGCTAGTAGATGGGGCCAACAGTTGTTTTTTCCAGCGGGGAGGGATCATATTAAAAACTTGACTTTATAACGGAAAGCAATGTTTAGTGCCAAATGAACAATCCTTTACAGAGTTATATCAAGAGGCCCTCCCTCATGCGCAGGTCAAAATGTGCTCATGCAACACACCAGAACATTTTGCTTTAGTATCAAGAGCTGCAAAATCATGAGCTACTGCATTGCTTGATTTAATATCTTACCGGATTGGCTTATACTGTACCATATTAAGTCCTGAATAGTACCTCGATATATAAACTTATGCAAGAAAGGAAATCAGTTCCATAACTACTTCATTGCCAGATTCCAAGACAAGATTGTGCTCTACATGATTCGGAAGTGTATTGGCCATGGAGAAGCATTGTCAACTCCGCCGCCGCCTAAATGATTCTTTTTCTTTCAGAAACATGCCTGACTACGAAGAGACAATGATTGAGCCATCCTACAATATATTATATGACTGGTATAGATGTAGTATAATCTACCTCAACATCCACATTCAGTTTGGTCCAGCTCTGCTCCAGAATACTCATTAGTCGACTTGGCAATCAATGTGAAGATGAAAGAAACTATATCTGTAATCTGCATGAGTTAAAGAGATGATTGGACAGAAAACAAGCGAAGTCAATTGGCTAGACCGAACTGGGAAAATATCGCAAAATTCAATACAAAACTCGTAAATCGGCTCTAAACAACACGGTAAAAAAGTACAAAGAATAGTATCACTAACAAATTATTCATGTCTTATGTCGAAAAAGAAAACAAATTGATGTTGTCTGAGTTAACTTATTGTAGATGGGATTAATCCGAATAACCCAATAACCCCTATAACTCATGCAACACCATACATTCAGGAACTAAAAACCGGGCAATGAGCAAGAGTAGGTTTGCATGTGCAATGCATGACCTCTACTATAGACCACCATATACATTTAAAATTATTAAGAAAAAGTAATATAGGAGTAGTATTTTTTGGTACATTATTCGTTGACAATAGTTATTGGACTGGACTGGGCAAATGGAATGCCTAAATCCCCTAAACCTTTCAACGAACAATTGAGCAGAGGAGAAAGGTGAGAATAACCTAGAGAAGCTTGCCTTGTAGTATAACAATTATTGGATGAGTGACCGCATGAGAAGCAATGCCCTTATACGTGTGCATGATGTATCAAAATTATGCATCGCTCTCTTGCGCAATGCATTGATCTGTAAAAGGTTGCACAAGAATCTACCGAAGCTGCAAAACAAGACGCACCTCTGAGCACATACCAAGCTCCCAGAAAGAACGAAATAAAGGAAAAATCGAAAAACACCATTGCCAAGAGGAGAGAATCAATGAATCATGCAAAAGTTTTAACAACAAGTTTTGCTCAAGACACATAACTGAAGGCAAACGGACGTTTTCAGTTTCACATCATGCCATTATGCATGATGCTTGTTTTCTAGAACAAAGCTTGTCTAAACACAGGAAAGCCGAAAAGATTAAAAGAACACTATTCTACGCTCCTACAGTTTTAGAAGTAAAACACCTGTAGCAGCTATGAATTCGCCGAACTTGCATGTGAAGTTTGTACATGGCTTGCAACTTGACAAAATTGTTACGGCATTTTCACAATCAGTTTACCCGCTAATTTACTTACATGGCTTTATTGAAGGCGTTGGATGTATCGTGCTACCTCCTCATGTCTTGGACTTCACTCATGTGGTCTGAGAGGAAAGTCTGAACACGATTTGCAGAACGAAATTTAAAGAAGAAAACAAAGTGTAACAAACAAGGTATGCAGATAAATAGCACGAAAATGGAAATCTGAACAGAAATTATGCATCCTCTCTTAACTCTAAATCATTATTACGCCACTTAATCTTGCAATCCTCTAAGACAATATATTTATCTGGTAACTCACCTTTTAATTCTGGAAATTAGGAATGAAATCACAGCACTGAAGATGATCATATCATCCCCCTCCCCTCTACGTACATATAGAAGGTCAAATGGGAAATTCCATGTTTTGCATCAAACTATCTCAGGCCTGAAAAGTATCAGACATTTCTTGCAAGAGTGCATATCTGATACAGGGCAACATGTAAAAAACTAAACTCTTGGATTGATCCAATTTTATGAGAATTTCATATTGAGATCGATCAGTATAAGTCTATAAGAGGTTCCAAATTTGTAACATATTAGGCAATCTCCTTAGTAGTAAGAGTCCAATGTTTATGATCAATAAATCTCATAAGTTCAACGCAAAAAAAATATAAATAAGAAAAGACATGCAGCTAGACTGTAGTCTAGACTGTAGTAGAGCCGGTGAGATTTCAAATTGGCACAGCTGTAGATTTCTTTTCCTTATGATGAAATAAACACCATATGAAATCCCAAGTCTCCTTTGGTTCGTATGCATAGGAAATGAGCACAACCTCACAGCTCCATTGTCTTTTGAATAAATGACTTACAACCAAATATACTAATTAAAAAGATAAGAGTATCCATCCTCTCTGATCTGATCTGAACTGAACTACATATGTCTTCTGCACACAAAAACGAAATTTTGAATCAGAAAAACATACTCAAGCAATTGATGACGGACGTTGCACCAAGCTGCAGCTAGAGATGATGATTGTTCGATGGTCGCTCAAATCACAAGGTGAGACCAGGAGGCCTTCCCTCCAGGCATTGTTTCCTCGTAAAGGCAGCTCCCTTTGAACAGGAGCAGATGTTGGTGGCGCTCGCTCGCCGCGCCCCTGTGTATAGAAGACTCGAAAGGGGTCTCCGTGCGCCCTCATGTCATCGGCTCCGCACGCCTTGCAGCCGCCAGTCCCAGGTGCGCCATAAAACCTCCGGGCCCTTGAAGCCGCCGGTGCCGCGCGCTCTACAGCCTTGTCCGTGCAGATGGAGAACCTAGAGATGCGAGAGGGAATAGAGACAAAGTGGCCTCACATACTCCGGCCGCCCCAGATGTGTCGCCGCCGTCGACCCTGAGTTCCTGCCGCGATTGAACATGAAGCTCCGGCCGCCATTTGTTCGCGAGAAGGGTGGCGGCCTCGCGGCAGCTCCCGTGCGTCGAATTCGTGTGCACGGATCGTCCGCCCTGGAGCAGTCCGCCATCGAGCTGGGTGGACATGACGGGAGGCAACATCCTCACCACGGGCAGAGCGGCCGCGGCGGGCGCCCTGGTGAAGGACGGCGGCGGCGTCACGACGGGCAGGACGGCGGCGTCCTGGAAAACGGCGAAGAGTAGGGAGACCGCTTGCTTGTCCTCCCGCGAGCAGTGCGGCGGCGTGGTCGCGCGGCGGTGAGGCCAAGATGGAGGCAGGGAGATAGGATATTGAGCAATTAGCGGGACGTTTAATTAGGCGTGTAGTTTTTCCTAGTTGTGTCTGCGGTGAAAATTTCGTCTGCTCAACATCGTTCCACCAACGCTAATTGCTAAGTGCACCCGAGGTATAGATTAGATCGATCTAGTCCGTTAGATCTAATTAGATCGGGTAATCCAACGGCATAGGTCGCGTTGTGTACTTACTTGGGGTGGCTGTAGGAAAGATTAAGTTTGCTTGTTTAATAGTAGTATAGATGTATTTTCCTATTTTAGCCATGTTTGCAACTGATATCATTATATTGCTACGTCGTCTAAAGACCATATAGCCGTTCGAGTATTCATTTGTTGTAACTATGTAATGAAACAGTCCACGTCTTGATATTAATATATTTCCATTTATCGAAAAAATATATAATGAAACTGCCTGTAGGAACGACTTCGTGTATGCAA
The DNA here is from genome assembly GCA_947311845.1 of Poa pratensis. NCBI lineage: Eukaryota > Viridiplantae > Streptophyta > Magnoliopsida > Poales > Poaceae > Poa > Poa pratensis. The sequence goes on from CAMZMU010000074.1 coordinate 51,104,417, forward strand.
AGCTAAATAGTCGCTCCTATGTGTATATATTTCCATGCTTTCTATATGCACATCCTCACTAGTTGTATCATCGGTTTGAACGTCACTCTAATGATGGTTTAAATATAGAATTACCTATCGTAGTAATGACAGTTCACAAAGAATTTTACACATCGATTGCGAATGGGACCCAAATTTAATATCCATATGCTAGAAGAACTGAAAACACTAACACATACCGACTTGACAAAACATATCTAGTTATTATAGTTACTATTATTATCATTTTATTATTATTATGACTACAATTAAAGTACACATATAGGGTAGTCATCCCCTAATCCATAACGATATGTCTTGTGCTTGACAAGCTGGAGAGCTTCGCCGTTGACACATGGTGATACCTCCACGCCGGTGAGCATGGCTGTCCTCTGAGACTTGCGGCCTCTCTTGCTATTTGAGAATTTGGCAATGCAGAATCGTCCACTGGTGCCAAGGTGCACGAGTCACTTTGGTAGTGTGTCTTGGGCACTATGAAGCCATCCCACTCGTGCCTCACTGTCGGCGGTTGGTTAGCGCCTTGTTGTATGTCCGCCGCGCAGAGAATGCTCTTGTCTCCTTCGGAAAAGACGAACCAGAGGTTGAGCTCCGGGGCGTACACTGCGGGTCCAGAGAACGGTAGCACCCAGTGGCCGACCTTTCTCCACTCGCCGCGCCTCATCTCATTGCCCAGGTCGTCATACCAGAACTTTATCATGTCTAGGGAGTATGTGCCGAAGCTGTTCACGGAGACCCAGACTTGTGACTCGCCGACCACCGTGTAGGCGTCGACAGAGTTGTAGTCCGAGGCACCAGGGTCATACTTTGGCTTCACGCAAGGAGGTGGCGGGATTGATTTTCAGAACATGCGGGGGCCACGCGACGGGTATCCTTGGTTGATATGAGCAACGCCAGGGATGTGTTCGACATGCCGCAGAAGGATGGATTGTTCATGACAAGCAGCTCACCGTCACCGCCGATGGGGAGCAGGACCGTCAGGGGGCTCCAGAACCGGTAATCCGTGAAGTCTTTCGTGCTAGGTAGCGTGGAGACTGCCGCAGAGCATCGTCGTAGAGGACCGTCCGGCCGTGGTAGTCCATGGCGACGATCCTTGTCCTTTGTTGCGGCCGAATAGCGCAAAGTCCATGCATGCCCGGATAATCGAACGCATCGAATGAAGGGTACAAGCTTAGGGCTGGGCGAGGGAGGCGGGCCTTGATCTCTGCCGACTTAGCAGCCGGCGGTGGTCGTTGGTCATCTTTGTTGGAGAAGAAGAGGCGCGACGGGTTGATGCGGTGCACAATGTACACAGAATGCGGCACCGCCTGTGACCTGCATCTTTCAACCACCATATACAGAAACGCCCGACTCATCGTCGTCACTCGCTCCGGCCTCCCGTAGAGCTACATGGTCGGTGTCGTGTCCATTTTATATTGTGCTTTACGAATCCAGCCAGCCATTGGTTGTGTACGGACGTGTTAGTCAAGTAATTAAGCTCCAAAGCATTTGTTGAGCTGCCGTGAATTGGCGCCTTCCCTTCCAAGTAATTAATGAATATGGCACAATCAAATATATGGAAATCTAGTTCTATAAATATTATATATATTGGTATTTTTTTCTATAAACTTAGTCAATCTTTTTTCTGTTAAAATTTATACATCTTATTTTCATGAACGGAGGTAGTATATTGGATCATCTGGATTTGATAAAGAAGATATAAAGTTTATATGAATTTTGTTCAGCGGGGAAATCAAATATGAACAATGATTTGTATTGAAGAAAATTTCTGAAAGAAGCTACGTACTAATTGAAATATCTTGACATACTACAAGATATTCTAATATTGGCGAGTCAGACCATCACCATGGGAAATCAGCCGTTTGCCTAGTGTCACTGGCATATCGGGTAGTCGGGTACACCGGCTAGTTCTGGCACACTAGCTACCGCGGCTAGTTCGATAGCTAAGCTTGGCCCAACTGAACCTAGCTAGCAAAAGAACATACACGAGACGCGTGAATAAAATTCCTCGACATAATGCATTGTCTGGATCGGTACTGTCGATGCTACATCGAACTAGCTAGCTTGCCAGCTATATATGCACAGCATATGTTTTGGTATGTGCTATGGAAGCATTAAGATTTACCATTCCTGAACTTCTTGCTTTTTCTACATCTGTATTAGAGCATCTCCACCGGGGCCTACAAATGACCCCCCAAAGGCCCATTGGGGGTCCGGACACCAAAAACCGTTACCAGCGGCACCCCTAAAGGCTCGCCCCGAGCGATTTTATGTCTCGCACCCCCAATGGCTTATTTCCTAAAAGCGGTGGTTCTCGCCTCCCTGTGCCCAAAGCGGGGTGAGCGAGAGCACTGCGGTTCGAGTCTTTCTCGATCGGGTAGATCCATATGTTCTGAGGGGGAGACGAGGTGTAGCGTAGTCTGGTCAGCGCATCTGTTTTGGGTACAGAGGGCCATAGGTTCGAATCATGTCACCTTGATGTGGTATTCACACAATGGGGCCGAAGTGCAAAGCCCCGTAGCCTATCCGTGGTCGGGAAGGCAGGCGAAAAGCGCGCAAAAAAAGAAAAAAAAAAGCTTATTTGGCTTATTTTGGAGGCCCGATTGGGGGTGCCGGACATTGCCGCGGACATGGCCCTGACAGCGTTGGCCCGCCCGTCATACGCACAACCCTGCCCAGGCGTCATTAGTCGGGCCATGCAGGAGGCTGGTCCGGCCGCGTTAATGGCGCAGTCGTCGACGGTTTCCAATGCGACACGACTGGATGCCGGTGCGCCTGCACGCACGCAAGCCATTTACGCCGGCCAGGCGACGCGACGGCTCCCCAGTCGGCCAGGCCATGCGGCCGGCGTTGCCGATTCCCCACGCGTCGCATTAACGCCGGCCGCACCGCCCCTCGCCATGTTAAAAGCCGGCGTCTGTGGCCGTGCTTATCCACCCCGCCCTCCTCTCCACCTTCTCGCTCTCCTCTCCACCTACGGCGAGACGCCATGGCATTCAGCGGCCGCACCATCCTAAGCGAGGACGCCTGGGAGCTGCACCGGTACGGGCTCCTCGCGCCTCACGACTGCCGGCTGCCCAAAAGCTGGTCTTTATAAATTTATTTGCGTATAAGATTCCTATGCATAGGAAGTGGGTTAGATTTAAATGTGTTTCGAATTTTCCTCTTGACGCTCCTTTTGCTTCATTTTCTATTTTTATGTGAGCATCATTAAAACTTTCTGCGCCTAGTTGAAAGGCGTTAAAGAAAAGCGCTTATGGGAGACAACCCATCATTTTTATTTTCTGTTATTTTTGTTTTCTTTGAGTCAAGGGTTTGTTACTTCTGTAGCAACTCCTTTGTATCTTTATTTTATCGCAATGTTGTGCCAAGTAAAGTTCTATATTGAAAGTTGATGCAAGATTTGGATTTCTGCGCAGTGACAGATTTTTAGCTGTCACGGATTTGAGCTTATCTCCCTGTAAAATTCAAAAATTCTGAAAAAATCACGCATATTCCTGAGATATGTACGCAACTTTCATTATTTTAGGCCAGATCCATCTGAGCAACTTAAGTGCCTCGAAAAAATTCGTCATTCCAGACTGTTCTGTTTTTGACAGATTCTGCCTTTTGTTTTGCATTCGCTCTTTTACTGTGTTTGTGTGGATTTCTTTGCTCCACAAAGCATTGGTGGCTGTAGCTAATGTCCAGAAGCTTTGGGATTGATTGTATCATTACAGAATATGAGAATTTTTGATTATGCACTAACCCTCTAATGAGAACTGTCTTGAGTTTGGTGTGAAGGAAGTTTTCAAGGATCAAGCGAGAAGGGTGATATTATGTGATCAAGAAGAGTGAAAAGCCTAAGCTTGGGGATGCCCCCGTGGTTCATCCCCATATTCAGAGAGACTCAAGCGTCTAAGCTTGGGGATGCCCAAGGCATCCCCTTCTTCATCAACAAACTTATCAGGTCATCTCTAGTGAAACTATATTTTAATTCTTTCACATCTTATGCGCTTTACTTGGAGCGTCTGTGTGTTTTATTTTTTGTTTTTGTTTGAATAAATTCGGATCCTAGCAATCCTTGTGTGGGAGAGAGACACGCTCCGCTTTTTCATGTGAATACTCATGTTCTTCACTTATATTTGTTGAGTATTCTTAACTAGCTACTGCAGTGCTTTTAGCTCCTGTTTTTCATGCATCTCTTCGAGCTGTTAGCACTTGTTTATAAATACTCTCTTGCTGCATTATATTATCATTTGGAGAGTTTATGTTTAAATAAATTGATTGGTGTTTGTTTGGAAGAAAGAAAATGCTACATGTAGTAGTTGGTATTGGAAAAGACATATGCATTCTTGTAGATCATTGTCTTGTTTTGATTTGATGCTTTGCAATTGTTTTGAGCTCTCAAGTAGATCATGTTTAAGCTCTTGCATCATGTAGTTAAAGCCTAGTAGTGGAGAACTACCGTAGAGCTTGTTGAGACTTGGGATGCATATTTGTTCTCTCTAAGGTCTAGATATTTTCTGGTAAAATGTTTGAGCAACAAGGAAGACAGTGTAGAGTCTTATAATACTTGCAATATGTTTTTATGTGATTCTTGCTGTACCGGTTTATACTTGTGTTTGCTTCAAACAACCTTGCTAGCCTAAACTCTGTACTGAGAGGGAATGCTTCTCGTGCATCCAAAACTTGAGCCAAAACCCATGCCATTTGTGTCCACCATACCTACCTACTATGTGGTATTTCCTGCCATTCCAAGTAAATATTTCATGTGCTACCTTTAAACTATTCAAAACTTTATTACTCCTTATTTGTGTCAATGTTTTATAGCTCATGAGGAAGTATGTGGTGTTTTATCTTTCAATCTTGTCATTTACTTCTGACAGACTTTCACCAATGGACTAGTGGCATATACATCCGCTTATCCAATAATTTGCAAAAAGAGCTGGCAACGGGGTGCCCAGCCCCAATTAATTACAACTTTCATTAATAATTCTCTTCACATGTTTTGCCCTGATTTATCAGTAAGCAACTTAATTTGCAAATAGACACTCCTCCATGGTATGTGAATGTTGGAAGGCACCCGAGGATTCGGTTAGCCATGGCTTGTGTAAGCAAAAGGTTGGGAGGAGTGTCATCTATAAAGAAACTAAAATACATGTGTAAACAAAAGAGAAGAGGGATGATCTACCTTGCTGGTAGAGATAACGTCCTTCATGGGAGCCGCTCTTGAAAGTCTGGTTGACAAGGGGGTTAGAGTGCCCACTACCATTCGTTGACAACAACAAACACCTCTCAAATACTTATTTTGTGCTCTCTATATGCTTTCGAAAACTTAAAAAGCTCTAGCACATGATTTAATCCCTGCTTCCCTCTGCGAAGGGCCTATCTTTTACTTTATGTTGAGTCAGTTTACCTACTCCTTTCTATCTTAGAAGCAAACACTTGTGTCAACTTTGTGTGCATTGATTCTTACATGTTTACTTATTGCACTTGTTATATTGCTTTATGTTGACAACTATCCATGAGATATACATGTTACAAGTTGAAAGCAATGCTGAAACTTAATCATCCTTTGTGTTGCTTCAATGCCTTTTACTTTGAATCTATTGCTTTATGAGTTACCTCTTATGCAAAACTTTTTGATGCTTGTCTTGAAAGTACTATTCATGAAAAGTTTTTGCTTATATGATTCATTGTTTACTCTTTATCTATTTGTTAGCAAACTATAGATCATTGCTTTGAGTCACTTCATTCATGACATGAGCCTTGCAATATATTGATCAAGATTGTGTGAAAGCATGTCTCCTCAGAAATTATTTGTTGTTATCGTTTTACCTACTCGAGGACGAGTAGAACTAAGCTTGGGGATGCTTGATACGTCTCCAACGTATCCATAATTTCTTGTTCCATGCTTATATTATACCATTTGCTACATGTTTTATATACACTTATATCACTTTTATGCATTTTCTGGGACTAACCTATTAACAAGATGCCACAGTGCCAGTTCCCTGTTTTCTGCTGTTTTTGGTTTCAGAAAGTTACTTCTGGAAATATTCTCGGAATTGCACGAAACAAAAGGCCAAGTCCCTATTTTTCCAGCACGTACACGGAGTCCGAAGGAGAGACGAAGGGCCACGAGGTGGCCAAACCACCTGGCGGGTGGGCCCAGCCGCGCCGCCAGGGGTTTGGGCCCCTCGGGGGTCCGCCGACATCGCCCCTTCGCCTATTTATTCCCCGACGCGAAAACCCTAAAACACCGAGCCTTTCATCCAGAAATATTCGCTGCCGCCGCCGTCGTCAACCCTAACTCGGGGGGTTCTGAAGCTCTTCCCGGCACCCTGCCGGAGAGGGGAATCATCACCGGAGGGCTCTACATCGCCATGCCCGCCTCCGGAGTGATGCGTGAGTAGTTCATCCTTGGACTATGGGTCCATAGCAGTAGCTAGATGGTTGTCTTCTCCACTTGTGCCATCATGTTTAGATCTTGTGAGCTGCCTATCATGATCAAGATCATCTTATTGTAATGCTACATGTTGTGTTTGCTGGGATCTGATTATATTGATACCTATGTGGAGCTGAATATTATATTATCATGTCTATGTCATTTGTGATCTTGCATGCTCTCCGTTACTTGTTGAAGCCTTGGCCAAGTGAATACTTGTGACTCCAAGAGGGGGTATTTATGCATGATAGTTGGGTTCAACCTCTATTTAACCTGGGATAGTGACAGCAAGTTCTAAGGTTGTAGATGTGTTGTTGCCACTAGGGTAAAACAGCAATGCTTTTCAAGGATGAATGTATTGTTTACATTATGCACATTACTTAATGCAATTGTCTGTTGCTTGCAACTTAATACTGGAAGGGGTACGGATGTTAACCGGAAGTGGACTATTTAGGCATAGATGCATGCTGGATAGCGGTCTATGTACTTTGTCGTAATGCCCAAATGAATCTCATAGTAACACTACACTCACATGCATGTTTATGCACTTATCAATTGTCAATTGCCCAGCTGTAATTTGTTTACCCAGCATGTTAGTTATCTTATTGGAGAGACACCACTAGTGAACTGTGGACCCCGGTCCATTCTTTTACATCTGAAATACAATCTACTGCAATCATTGTTCTCTACTGTTTTATGCAAGCAAACATCATTTCCACACTATACGTTTAACCCTTTGTTTTCAGCAAGCCGGTGAGGTTGACACCCTCACTGTCTCGTCGGGGCAAAGTAGTTTGATTGTCTTGTGTGCAGGTTCCACGTCAACTACGCTCATCAAGTTTTCTGGCACCATTGTCAGGGAGCTCAACATCCCCATCAACACCCAAGTTTTCTGACGCCGTTGACACCTTCTAGCAATCGTTGATTTCCTACTGGTTCGATAAACCTTGGTTTCATACTTAGCGAAGACTTGCTGCTGTACTCATCAAACCTTACACTTGAGGTATCCTGACGAACGTGTACTTCACACTCATCAGCGGGCGGCGGTCATCGCCACCAATGACGGCCCCAACTCGCGCACCACGCGCTACAACACCGCCGACCGCAAAGCTTGGTGGGGAGCAACCGGCCACACGGTTGCCTCCGTCATCGAGGCGCGCCGCCACGCTGCCACGGGCAGCGCCATTCCCTTTCGCCTCATCCCGCCTCTGCAAGAACGACGACGGCAGGTTGCACGCCGCTCGCCGCCACGCGGTGGTGGCGGCATCACCATCGGCGAACGCCGCCATCGTTCGCCGCCATCCCCTACAGCTACGATGTGCCGGCCGAGCTGCGGAACGAGCACGACGGTGACAGCCCGGGCTTCCTGGCGGCGCTCTCCGAGTCCGCGGTGGACATCGAGCAGGACTCGCCGGGCCTCTTGGCGACCCTAGCGATGACGGCCTCCTCCTCCTCCGGCGGCCCCTCCACTAGCCGTGCGACGGGCAACGACGGTGCGTCCTCCAGTCGCCCGCCGCGCCACGACGGTGCGTCCTCCTGCCGTGTTGGCTCCTCCGCGGCGCCGGTGAAGATCGAGGACGACATCGACGACGACGGCTGGTGGGACGACCTGTAGGTTAGGGTGCTAGGCCGCCGCAGTTCAAATTTCATTCAAACTCTTTGTAAAACATAACAAATATGAATGAAATTTGAACTTTTTAAATTTTTCTGCAATCTATTTGAACGCCCCCAAGGTGTTCGACAATTTGCGGGCAGTTTGGGGGTGGGCCTTTGGGGTATGCCGCTGTGGGCGGCCTCCAAATGTTGGGCGGACACATGTCCGGCACCCCCCAAAGGAGGCCCAATTGGGGGGTACCGGACACACATTTGGAGGCCCCCGGTGGAGATGCTCTTACTAGTGTCTAGTAGTCAAAAAACTTCGGAAAAGGTAAATATTCACGACTTTCCTAGACGAAGTTTAGGCATAGTGTCATGCCAAATTCGGATAAAAAATACTAAAACTAGAGTTACCGACCGTAGTGATGTCGGTTTTCCTCCCTGATAAGGCGACATATTTGCGCATTACAAAGAGTCTAACAATAGCCATAGCAAACCGAATGTGCCATAAGCTAAACAACTCTCTCTATGAACAAATAGAATATATGCAAACAATTAGTCCAGGACATAAGTGGATTTCGTGTTCGACGCGTCATTTTTTCTTATAAACCTATATCACAAATGTTCCAGGTGACATGTGATCGAAATCACGATTTCAGAATTAAAAGACAACAAAACAAAAAGGATAATGCGACAAATTGACCGTTTAATTTGAATGGTTGTGGATTAGCTAGACACGTGCTATGCGCGCCACTTCTAACTTTTTCACAACGAGTAGTGAAAAAAAGAAGTCAGTTTCGTGCTCAGCACGTCATTTGCCCTAAAACCTATACCGCACGTGTTACAACGATATTTGATTCAGATCAAGGATTCAAAATTCTAACACACCAAAACATAAATTGCATGAAGCACATTGAACATTTGAATTTTCCTAGATTAGCTAGGTAGATGGTATGCCGGCCACTTCTAACATTTCCATGATGAGGAAGTGAAAAGCAAAAACTGGATTTTATGATCGGCACGTCATTTTACCAAGATACCTTATTGTGTTACATTTGATCTAGATCACATACTGAAAATTCAAACTCAACAAAACGAGCATGAAGCACTATGAACATTTGAACGTTTAGTTATGGGATATCTAGGTACATGCAACGCTTGAGATCTATAATGAACTATTAGCTAGGGCTAGGGACATGCCAATGAACTAATGTACTATTGTGGAAATGGCTATCTAGGTACGTGTTATGTGTGATACTTCTAAGTACCCTTTTTCGCTAAATCGTGGTACACAGACTCGGTTGTCCTTTCATTCGAGTAAAATTCAGAGTCTAGCAGGCCTATCAAGATAGACATATTTGTGTTAGTTCAATTTGGATTTTTGAATAGTGTAGTGAAGAATGTACAACGTACTACAACTGTATCGACAAGACTAAAAATCCTGCAAAACCTGAATTTTTGGTCCCCGATGCATCGAAATAAATCAAGTTATTTACAACCTAAGATATATAGTCACCTCACGTACAAAACTAATCTCCGGAGCAAACATCCATCATTGCGGTGAAAATACTGGATCCACTTTAGAACAACAAAAGAACACGAAAATCTCACTACATGGCAATTGGAGGCGATGATAGAATTGAAAACAAATCTGCGACGCACGATTTCGCCCTAGCTATATCATTCCAGGGGACAGCTAGCATCCTTTCTGATTGGGAGGAGGTGGATTCCTCGTCGCTAAGAACGTCCACCGCCGTGCACCTCTGCGCGAGAAACCGCTGCAGAGACCCGACGACCGGCGACGGCTTCGTGCCCCCGGCGGCCGCCTCCTCCTTCAGCGCCCTCTCCGCCGCGCGTATGATCGCCCTTGCCTGCTCCTCCGTCGTCGTCACGCCGCCAACGCCAGGTTCTTGTTTGATAGCCTTCTTCTCCGGCGCCGCCGGCGCCTCCAGAACGCTGCTCTCGCGCTTGACCTGCTTCATCGGCGACTTCATCTCTCTTCTCTCCTCTTTTGGTTCTGGACGAGAAAGCAAGAATCTAGAGAGAGAAAGCAAGAATCTAGACTCTAGAGAGAGAGAGGAGTTGTGAGATGTGCAGAACTGCAGATGGAGGTGGCTTTTAAAAGCCCCGAAGATCTTGGGTTCGGCCGAGGTTTCGAAAATCAGGACAAAATCGTGCGGGTAACGGTTAGTTCTTGCGGCGGACGTGTGAGCTAGCTGGCTGTCGTGTTCGATGATCGATCGATCGGTTCATGCTGCATGCGCGCGCCACACTGTCACCTGGGGCCCACTACACTTGGCCGAAACTGAAAGGGACTGACGGACGGGCACGAGGAGCACGTGTCACCACGTGATGGGCAAAAGATTAGAGAGCTCGTGGGAATATGGATCGTCGACGATCGTGCACTGGATTTTCAGCAGAGTGGACACCAAAGATACTGATCGAGATAGCCAGCCAATTGAAGCACACATGTTCATCATCCGGAGACAGAAGCAACATATGTTGGGTGACACGAGGTCACGAGCCTATATATATAGACGTTGATAGACTATATAGTTTTGCCGCCTGCAGTACTGGAAAACGCGATGCTGCCGGGTATCAGTTGTTTTGCCGAGTGCAAAAACACGGGCAATACACTCTCCTTATATTCTTGCCAACGCAATTTGGAGTCTACCCGGAAAAGAATCAGGAGTCAATAAACATTAGCTTCCAACGAATATGATGTCCGAGAAGTACCTTCCTTTCAACTCAACTACATCACTTCCTCCATCATATTCAACTCACTTTGAACCTTTGCCGTTGGATCGACACTGTCCATGAATGATACATCGAACCAGTGGCGTATCTAGTGGGTGCCATGGACCCCTAGAAAATGCACACTTTTCAATCTAGTAATCAACTAGCCTTATTATATGTGTATTAAATGTATTAAAATAATTTAAATGATATATTTAAGCTATCAACAGTGAGTTGGCACCCTCTGGTTTAGTCCTGCATCCGCCACTGCATCGAACCAGCTAGCTAGCTAGCGAGACTATATATAGAGCAGTGGCGGAGCTCTGTTGAAGCCAAATCGGGCCACGGACCGCCCAAGCCAGCCGAAAACACCGAAGAAAAAATGAAATACTGGCCCACAAGTAACGTAGTCTTCTTTGGGCTAGCCCGCCCAACCAGTGATATAGAGCATGTGTTATGGAAGCATTAAGATTAGCAATTCCAAGATTTCTTCCTATAAATGAATCAAGATACATGTTTGTATTTGTGATTTGCTTTTATACACATGTATGAGTAGTGGTTGATATTTTTCTCGAAATGGTAAGTAATCACGACTTTCTTAGAATGAATTTAGACATACTCACATGCCCACTTTGGATGTAAAACTAGAGTTACCGGTATTGATGTCGGATTCTCTACCTAAAAATCGTCATATTTGTGCATTGGGCATCTAGCGTTAGCCAATCGAATGTGTCGTAAGCTAACCAACTCTCTATGTGAATAATAAATATAAGCAAACAGATAGTCTAGAATCAATGTGGATTTCGTACTCGACGCATCATTTTCCCTATAAACCTATACCACACATGCATGTTGCGGTGACATTTGATCTAGATCAACAACAACAACAAAGTCTTTTATTCCCAAACAAGTTGGGGTAGACTACATTTGATCTCGATCACATATTTAAATTCAAAGAAGTACACGAAAATCTCACTCTATGGATATGAGAAGAAACAAATTTCGCGACGACAGAATTGACTATATAGAACTGAATATAAATCTGCGACGACAGGGTTCGCCCTCTGTGATTCCAGGAACAACTAGCTTTGAACGTCCGCCAGCGCTGCCGCCGCCCACCTCTCCGCGAGGAACCGCCGCAGGGGCCTGCCGACCGGCGACGGCCTCGTGCCTCGGCGGCCGCCTCCTCCTCCAGCGCCCACTTGGCCGCGCTTATGATCGCCCTCGCCTGCTCCTCCGTCGCGCTGATGACACCAAGTTCTTCCTTGACAGCCTTCTTCCCCGGCCCCGCCGGCAGCTCGACACCGCTGCTTTCACGCTTGATCAGCCTCATCGGCGACTCCATCTCGCCCTCTCTCTCTAGTCTCCTCTCGATCTTGGAAGATATAGAGATAGGAGGAAACAAGAATCGAGAGAGGGGAGGGTGAGAGGAGTACAGGGATGGAGATGTGCAGATGGGGTGGCTTTTAAAACCCCGGAAGATCTTTGGGTTCGGCGGTTTAAAAAACAGCACAAAATCGTGCGGGCAACGGTTAGTTTTTGCGCGAGTCGTGTTCGAGTTAAGGCATGCAGCAGGCACGCGTCGCACTGTCACCGGCTGCTGGTTTTGGCAAGCTGTACGTACTGGCCGGTGGCCTGGAAAGACTGGCCAAATCGCACGAAGAGCATGCCCAGCTGGAAGCCTGGAACAGGCGGCCACGAGGAGCTCGTGCCACGTGGTGAAAAGAAAAAGTGTTCGGCCATTCCATTTTCAGTAGAGTGGCTACTTTTTTTTTATAGAAAAAGGAGCTTTAGGCCCAGCCTCTACATCGAAACGATTCACACAGCCAGTTTATTGAAAACGAATACAAGAAAGCAAAATCCAGCAGTCGAACAACATCGATCCGGAAAGAAACCCTGAGGCCGCATGCCTCGCAACAGTAGCTCCACCAGATAGCCACTAACCCTATGATACAAGACGAAAAGAACGAATAATACACAACTCCTAGGCTACGCCTTCAAGAAGGAATCACCGCACGTTCGCCGATGGTGGCGTGTCCAGCACTAGGTTGAACTCCAGATTCTCATCCCCCAAGCTTGAGTCCGCCACCTTAAGGCTTCATTAAGGAAACGACACAAGCGCGCGTCGACATAGCCTGATCAAAGATCTTGTGTTTCCATCGGAGTGCATATGTCTTCCTTGACGCCGTCTGTACCATCCACCTTTACCCGGCTACTGATGCCACGATAACCGGATACCTCTGGGAGAGACATCGGAAGACAGCACATCCCATACCGTCTGCCTCCCGTCACTGTCGCACCACCTTCGATTTAGCACCAACAGGCTAAACATGACATCTCCGCCATAAGCACCGCGCAATACCTGCCCGTTGCAGGCATGACTTGACGCCTTTGCATGAGGCTTGACGCCTTTGCATGAGGCGTCTTGCGTAGCATCCGCCGGAGGCTTCACCAGCCGGCGACAGACATTGCTTGACGCATCCGAAAGAGGCGCTTGTGTTACCTGCCGATCCACATCGAACCCAATCTGTTGGTGGAGGTGACGTCCCATACCGCCGCCACCACCTCGAGATCCAGTCTCCGAGTCGCCCACACGACCCCGGCGACCACCACCGTCGAAGAAAGAGGGCCGCCGCCCGATTCCGGGCGCTGCAGGAAGCACCCACTGCCACGTCAGCCGCTGTCGTCGCCCATACAACGGCAGCCGCCGCCGCGACCGTCAGATCCGGGCAAAAGGACCCGAATCCCTCGCGCGCCGCCACCTGGTCATCCGCGCTCGACCTCCCGTCTTCGTTGTCGAGGAGGCCGCCCCCATACCCGCCGCACGCCGCAGCCAGGCTGATTTGCAAGCCCGCTGGCCCGAGGAACAAACCGCCACGCCGTCGGCACCACCGCCGGGCCAGCGCCGGCCGCCCACGCAGCCACGACGACCAGCCACCACCTGGGGAACCCAGGGCCGCCGCCCCAGAGTCCAAGCTCCACGAGTTAATTGCAGAAAACTACCACAATTAGGGCTAGGGCTACAAAAAACTACCACTTTACGAATTATTTGCAGAAACCACCGTTTTTGGGGTGATGCGTTGCAAAAGGCACTGATTGACAAGTTGACACGCTCTAAGTAAGAATATGACAGGCGGGGCCCGCTGTCAGATCCACGTGGCAGGAGTTAATTGTAGAAACCTACCACAATTGGGGCTAGGACTACAAAAAACTACCACTTTACGAATTATTTGCAGAAACCACCGTTTTCGGGTGATGCGTCGCAAGAAGCACTAATTGGCAAGTTGACACGCTCTAAGTAATAATATGACAGGCGGCCCCTGTCAGGTACACGTGGAATGATCAAACAGTCAAGGGGAACACACATCGTACTACTTATAAATTTGTTTTTAAAAAAAATCAAAGGAACTTAAAACAACCAAAATTATATGCACAGGGCGCAGGCGCGCAGTCATCTTCCTCGTCTCCAGTAGAGCGCCAGCCACCTGCTCTCTCTCATCGCCGCTACTCCGGCCGCTTCGTGCTGCACGCCGGCCGTGCGTCGCCTCCCCATTCATGTCGCGCCGGAGGAAGCCTGCCAAGGTCAATGTCGCGATGCGCCGCCTCCGCATTCATGTCGCAACGACAATGTGAACGAGGGTGCCGCCACCGTGCCTATGTGGATCCACAGAAGTTGGCGGCACCTAGACGGTTGCCTCATGGCAAGCACGCGCGGGGCACGCTGGACGATAACGGCGCCGCGGTCGGCGGCTGCCTCGTGGCGAGCACGCGCAGGGCACGCGCTAGACGCAGCAGGGACACGGTCGGCAGTTCCACGACGGCTCCCTCCTGGCAGTACGCATAGAGCGTGTCAACTTGACAATTAGTGCTTCTTGCGACGCATCACCCGAAAACGGTGGTTTCTGCAAATAATTCGTAAAGTGGTAGTTTTTTATAGTCCTAGCCCCAATTGTGGTAGGTTTCTGCAATTAACTCCTGCCACGTGGATCTGACAGCGGGCCTCGCCTGTCATATTCTTACTTAGAGCGTGTCAACTTGTCAATCATTGCTTTTTTGCAACGCATCACCCAAAAAACGGTGGTTTCTGCAAATAATTCGTAAAGTGGTAGTTTTTTTGTAGCCCTAGCGCCAATTGTGGTAGTTTTCTGCAATTAACTCAAGCTCCGCCATCCACGCGCGTCGTCCAGAGCCGACGTATGCATCCGGTCGGAGGCCTCCTTTCACCACGCCGAGGCGCGAGAACCGAGGAGACGAAGGCCTGCCCACTACAAGAAATATGCTAACTAATGACCTTTTGGTAATGACCCTGAAGAAATTGGTCATAGATCTATGACCAATTTGAGTCATTTGGTCATACACTACTTTGGAGGGTCTAAACCCAATAACTTAACGACCAATCTTGTCAGAATGGTCATAGTCTACTTAGATGAATTGGTCATAATCTATCCCACACAGCAGTCTCGCCTACGTGTCAGTGCTTTGGTGGCAGTTTCGCTTACGTGTCATCATTACTAGACAGCCAGCTCAATAGTCTCGGCTATGTGTAAGTGCTTAGATGTCATTTTCGCTTACGTGTCATTTTGACATGTAGGACCCATTGACAAGAACATTGACTTGTTGACTAATCTAACTGGTGGGAACATTAACAACTTACCATGACATGTGGGTCCCGTGCCACGAACCTAACATGTGGGTCCCACTCCACCCCCACCCAGCTTACATGTTGGTCCCACACCCAGACCACCGTCCACCACGCGGGGGGTTGTGCCCCCGGTAGTTTCCTCCGGCGGCGGCGGGCGGTTGGGGTGGAGAAGATGCGGGGGCGGCGGCGGCTAGGGTTCCGCCTGAGCCGCCCCCCTGGGAGCGAACGCGGGCGTCCTGTTAAAAACTGTAATTCTCTTTGTCCTTAGTAGAGTGGCTACTGAAAGATACTGACCGATCTAGTTACCTAAGTGAAGACAGAAGATGCACTGTGAGCATGCATCTCATCATATCTATTTTTAATACCACAAATGTAACATATGGTACTGCACATGAATAAAATTTACTAAAATGCTCAATATAAATAGACTCATAAGTTAGCAGGAGAAGAATAAGTCTAATTATTACATCTGAAGTTTGAAAAAAGTTTTTAATACTACATACTTGCAGTAATTTGCTCTTCTGTAGTTGCTAAGGCAGAATGTGCAATCTTCTCTGCTGCATATTGTCCAAAAAAAAGCACACCATTTCTCGGTTACTGTATATGATCCAACAATTGTAAAACAAAATACTACAAATCAATCCATCAATTTTCTGATTATATTGAACATGTTATACGATTATGCGATCAAAGAGCTATTCAAGATTACAAAAGCAAAGATCCAAGTAATTGACACTATATTCGAAGAGAGGAACGTAGCATAGACTGCATACGCGACTAGGATTTCAAGTTGTGCATACGCGAGCCCACTCGTGCACGCGGAGGGAGACCCTCCGTCCTACACGCACTCGATCCTGCACGAAACTCCATCTAATCGAGGCTACGATCCATCGAGTCAAAGTTCTTTGACCGCCAAAGCCCTCAGTTTCTCGCTGACCAGAGGATCTCTGCCTCCTCCAGAAGAGAGGAAAAATCTCGCTATCGCCGTCACGCCAAGCTTTGCCCAGTGGTGACCCGTGGACAGCTACGTGTACTACCAAACGTGATTGGAATCAACAATCTAACTCTCCTGGATCCCACGTGGCGGCGGATCTGGGCTGACGACCTTGAAGCTGGTGATGTTGCAGGAAGACGGAGATGCAGCTGGAGTTGGGTGGAGGCTCCACGGAGTTCGAGGCCCGGCGACTTCCGGCCCGCTTGGGGATGTCTTCTGATCCAAAGCTTGAAGGAAGACGAGGCGGCGGCGCGCCGCCGGCACGTCCTGCTCCATGCCGGTGTCTCTATGTTGTAGAAGGACTGGAATGTAATTTTCTTCTTTGTTGGGTACCTTTCTGTAATGTCCTCCCTGTAATGTCACATGGTTTCCTCGCAAAAAAAAAACTCGTGCCAAAGAAGTTTGGTAGCCAAAGCCAAGGCGAGGCTGTTTTCCATGTTGCTATAACGAGCCACATCCAGCAAAGGTGTCCAGCACAGCGGAAGGATAAATATAGAATGACGCAGACATACTAACCAAATCGAAAAAATACAGGCTGGGCAGATTTCTTCAGTGAGAAACAAATCATATTTAAACAAAAAAAAAGAACACTTTCATCCTTCAGGAACCACTGTCCAGATCCCTAGCTAGCAATGTAAACTTTGGTGACTACAGAACTGGCATCTAAAACATACAGGCAAACTATATGTTGGCACCACTTAACTACACGACCACATGATGACTACAGGAGTGGTGTGCCGTACCGCTGTTATAAGACTGATGTCAATTGCTAAGTCACCTACCCGGTGAAGATCCCCGTTAACGTCTAATCTGAAAACCGATATGGTGATCCGCTAATCAGTGTTCGTCGTGCATGTTAGTTTAACTACTGTCACCCTGGTTGCTCATGGATCATCATCAGCAGCAGAGGATAATTGTCGCCGATCTCACTCCACTCTATGTACATGAGCATGAGAACGGTTGTGCTTCTGCAGAGAGAGGATCAACAAAATTCAAGGGGTCAGTGCTTTCCGGAAGATTTCTGCGCTTGGCTGAACTAAAGTGGAAGATTTCAAAATATTAAATTATGTACTTGGCAGTTGAATAGTATGAAATACTGAAATGAGCCATTATTTCATAACTGAAGTACAAATATGTTTCATATGGATCAGGTAAAGGAGTCTAGACACTTCTCACTCTATGCCTTATAAGTATTACTAAGAGGGACTCAAGGTGCAGTTCAATTTGCATGTGTAAGAAATACTAAAATATGAGCAAATGATTTAATATATGCATTGAACAAAAATCATGAGACAAAAATACAACCATGAAAAGGGAAACTAAATAAGACGAGCATGAGAACGGGCTACTCAATTCGAACTTGATATACCTTACGCTTTAAACTTCAAGCACTATCTACAATTTATCACGACTTAACCAGCTCCTGGAGGCTTTATTCTTGTTCGTGGCATGCTTCCTCTTCGAACTAGAGGAGTTTCTATGGAGAATACAAGCAAGCTACCGTCCTTGGTTCCTGCTATGAAGCACTCTTCAGGGGTCACAGCTAGAGAAGTAATCGCCTTCCCAGCTCCATTATACCTCCAAACTATATCAAGAGAATGCATAGAACGCAGAACTATTTTCCCAGGCTCGCCAGCACAAACCATAAACTCTCCACAACAACTAAGTTCCATACAATTGAGACGTCCATGGGCTGCCTGAGAGGCAATATGCTTTCCATTGATGGAATGCATGTGCAAGGACAGGTCACTCTCAGAATAGAATACCACCCTTCCATGCCGTGATGCCAGCAATTTTGATAAACCAAAGCCTGAAGGATGTCGAATGGATCTGACATATCTCCCTTCACGCAGTGTATGGAACATACAGGTTCCATCTTTCGAACCACTGATAACAATGTCCAGTTCCGTGCTAACAAATAAGCAAGTTATGATGTCGTCATGGCCACACAAGATATGAACAGGCCTTTCCATTATAACGTGATCAATTTCTGAAAGCTCCAAATTTCCAGTCCTCATTCTTTTCTCACTTGGTCTGCCTCGAAATGCATGCCAGATCATAACAGTTGTGTCATAACTTCCAATTGCAGCCACATTTCCATCAGATGAAGCTGCATCGCAGAAGTTCCTTTAATAACTGAGAGGTAGGGAATAGCAAGGACAATATGACAAGAAATTCATAAAGCAATACGGAATGAAGATCAACATTCACATATTCAAAATCCGGGCATCATACAAAGACTGACAGGAAACAATCAAGCAACCTCGAATGCTCACACAAGGACCCAGGAAATGTCTGATAAAATGAGATCACTGGATCATAAATTTGAAATTTGCTCCTCCATCATATTATTCAAATTACCACTCCCTACATATCACAAATAGCGACGTTTCGGACACTGACACAGTTTTCGAGATGTGACTTTGACCACGAACGTGTATTCGAATATATTTATAAAAATCTATCCAAAGTAAGATTCCAGAAATACTTTTTGGGACAGATCTATACATATGATTTTCAAATTTCCAGTCCAAATAAATAAAATGATATTTTTTGGTAAACAATGTCCAAAGCGTCATCTATTTTTTTATGTGAAGGGAGTATGCTTTAAGCAAGCATATGTAGTGGTCAATCCATGT
Organism: Poa pratensis; assembly: GCA_947311845.1. Lineage (NCBI taxonomy): Eukaryota > Viridiplantae > Streptophyta > Magnoliopsida > Poales > Poaceae > Poa > Poa pratensis. Next base: position 51,123,490 of record CAMZMU010000074.1, read on the forward strand.
TATTCCTAACTTTCATGTTTATGCGACGGAATCAAGAGAGACAAATTGGATTTGTTTTGTACATTTATTTGTTATTTGCTTAAAATTAATTGCTCAAATCTGGGAACCTCAGAAGCAGGCCAGGTTCCTGGGGGTAAACCACCCCTCTCCTAAGGCCAGCTTGGATGCCCATTTTTGGTGAATGACAGAGCTACAGACTACAAAATAATCTGGAGAAAATGGATTGCATAAACTCGCTAAAATGTCTACCTGCCACGCAGCCAACAACATCCTTATGCTGCCTGATGCTCTGCACAATTCTTCCATCAGAAAGAGAGATTATCTGGAAACTGTTTTCCCAATTTCCACATAAAATTAAATATTTGTCGCTGTTAATTTGCATAGTTGCTAAGAACTGTCTTCCAAGCTTGATGTTCTCAGCCAGGAAAGTGCCAATTTTACGAGGGGAGATAACATCCGGACCTACCCTAAGAAATTTTCCTACAAAGAAACTAATGTTATCAACAAAAGTATATATTAATATGCTACTCCCTCCATATCAAAATATAAGATGTTTTAGCATGTTGAGCCAACATGTACCTAAACATGTTTTAGTGCAAGATTAACATCTTATATTTTGATACGGAGGGAGTCATATTTATATCATTTTGGGGTGCTGTAGTCAGGAAGAACCTGTGGTCCAGAAAATGTGAAATTTCCTCCTAACTGCATTCTTGTTGTCAACCACAGCTTCACTGATAATATGAGTCCTTCGTTCATCATTACAATTGTATTATCCAACAAACCAATAAATAGTACAGCAGACATGTGGCTGATTGTGCTAGAAACACTTGAAGTTAATGTTATTGACTGTGGCGCAAAATACAGTGGATGAGCAATTGGGATAGGAGGTCATCTTCTTGAATGTTTCACCCGAAAAATCTGGATAGGAGTCTGTCCGAAATTCGCAATCTGGTCCTCGATAGCATATTTCTGCAACATGTCATCCATGTTTTCCAGATCAACTGCACCTTCATATGTCACATAGTAAAATATGTTTGATGCCTATAAAAATAAAATATATGAGTCAAATAACATTTCATTGCTAGATTTTCAAAGATGCTGGCAAAGTAACCTAATTGCACCTCAACGGCAGGTTGTCCCCGCTGCTTGTACCCAAATATAAGATCAATCCAGTGATGGCGATTAGAGCTCACATATTCACTTTCAAGTGCTTCTCTGTTGATATGAATGAATTCTTGTGGAGAACCCTGCATTTTTTTTGTGAATTAATTATATCAGGAAAAGTACAAAAATACATAAATTAGGATGGGACTGAACAATGAAGATGGACGATGCATGACTCTCACTTACAACATTAAAAAACATGCTAAACGGCGAGCTACAACTGACATAATTATGCAACAAATTGCTCTTTGCAACATTACAATTTGTTGAAGTTGATTTTGTCAGTTTTGATGTTCAAAGCAAGAGGACATTTTTTTGAGAAAACTTGTCTAGAAGGTTGTGCATAAGAAACACTTTGTATTTAGAAAGCTAGCTCAACTCTCAAATCTGAATAACTGAGATGGTGTCGTAAACAGCATGAGAAAATTACAAAAATGAGGGGAACAGAGCAACAAAGTCATGAAAGTTTTTTCCACCATTGTTTTGCAAGACCAAATTGGACTAATTGACATTAGAATACCAATAAAACTATCCTAGTGGACAAGTAACTCATCCTCAAGATCACAAGTATGACAATCATATAGACAACTTAATAAAGACATATCCATTACCTTTGCCCATGGAGGGAGAGCAACATCACCTAATAGTTCACCATCCTGCTTAACACCAAGATGATATGAATTTGAATTTTCGAGAAACTCAGGCATATAGAAGAATTCAGGAATGAGCTCTTTGACATCACTTGTATTTGACAAACTGTTTCTGTAAGCACTGTCAATGCTCTGGAAGAGACGGTCTGCATGGTCAAACTTGCCACCCTGTACAAGGAAGCATCAGACATGCATAAATTCTGAAATAACTATCACAAATTCAAGCTGCTGCTTTGTGAATTATGGTGAACAATGTGGCACGCAAATACTATACTAAGTATTATGTGAATAATGACATAAGAGAACACAATGCGCAGTTTTGAAGAAAAAAATATGGTGAAATATTCCATGAAAGGCGGCACATTGACAACCTGAAAGCTACGATGCAGGGTCGTAAAAGGTTCGAGCCTGAGAAGGTAATGAAGAACGATTCCCATGCTAGAGTAATGGGATCCGTAATAAAAACTGCAGCAAAAGAAATCATAGTCATTTAGTGCGATTAATGTGAACTCAAGCCAAAGGAAAACCAAAGGAGATCAGTTTTAAGTCAATATCTAACCTCGGTATATCAGGATCGCAGAAATTAAGATATCTATCTTCAAAAATCTGACAATAGCATATAGTTTACATGAAGTTCTCATAAGGGATGCTAACCTAGTACTTGAAAATAAGGACTCACTAGTTACCAGACCTTAAATCGTTTCTCATCCAAAGCACCAACCGGCTTTGAAAGATCCCTAAAAGTAGATGACTTATTTAAATCAAGATTTTCTGAGGAATAATCAGCGAGAACCCATGGAAATATAGGATACTGAGTCAAATCATTGTAAGATCGTCCGGCAAGGGTATTAAGAATCATTAGATACTCAAAATTACTGATTTCCCTCCTTCGCCATCCTTCTTTGGCATTCTCAGCCATTTCAAGTGCAACTCGCCTGTCAACAAATGAAATGACACTACTTTTGTCTTTAATGCTTCCTTTAGGGAACAAAGCGTCATTCCTGAGGGAAACTAAGAGAGTCCCAGCACTTTTAACATCCTTTTGGGAGGAGAAGTTCAAAAATATAGGTGCATTTGAATCATCAAAGAATATCTCCATTGCAGTATACTGTAGTAGGTAGCGTGTCCAGTGAACTCCTTTTATCTGAAGAAAACGGAAGAAAGAAGATGAAAAGAGCAAGTAAGCAAACTAGGGTGATGGAGAAAGGGGTGGAGATACCTTGGTTATGTTCCATCTTCTGTGATGTTTGATTTTATTAGATTGGTTTTGCATCAGCCCGCCGTTGATTCTAATCAAACTGTCTCGGCATCCATAAAGTCTCTCCGCACCTCCCAGCTCATTCTTGCTGTCTGAATCTTTCTTATCTCTGAATTTGCTAAACACAGATGATCCTCCAGTTCCTTCAACCAGAAAATCAAAAGAGAAATGTAGAACAGTTCGTGTGATATTTAACTGTCCTGCTAATATCCTTTTTGGGGTTACAAGAACACAATGAACCGAACATAGCACCTGGAAACAGAAAGCAAATAGCGCTCAACATCTGTCTTGCACCTGCAAGAAAAATGCTACTAATCGTTTTACCTTGGTGTAATCATTATCTCCATTAATAGATGATGTGTCTCTCTTATTCTGAACAGTAGTTCGATGATCTGAGGAATCTGCAGCATTATTCTGGTTTTTTGGTTCTCTGAAGGATTATGTGAAGATTCACTTGTATCATTGGTGTCCTCAAACGGTCGATAACTGCTGTCATCAGTGATTCCTCGTACGCCTTTCAGAAGGAATCGCTTCATTTTCTCAGGAACTTTGGTGCTAAAAGAAGGTTGGTCAACATATGACTCTGTATTTTCATTCCTCGAGCATGATGGTTGGCAAAGACGCTCATCAAACATGTAATTTCGCTTGAGTTTGAACCTACGCCGCCATTTGTCTTCAGTTTTGTCAAGTTTCCAGCGAGTCACAACGTCATTTGGAAAAGGGTTTGCAGACCACGGCCCCCTCTCATCAATCAGAGCACGGCAAATGTGTATCCACTTATCCTGATGCAAGAGGCAAATAATTATTATGTGACTATATGTCGTCCAAAACAAGAAGACGTTGGAATTTGGCAGCAATTCACTTACTGCAATAATTTGCTGATCCTCGTCAAAAGCAAGTTGAAAAGCTGCTTTTCTACTATCATCTGCAGAAAGCGCAGAAGTGATGGAGACATGTATCTGATCATCAATGATATGAACTAGTTGTGTCTCTTTAGTAGAATATTCATCAAGTTTAGAGTGAAGTTCTTGCAGCTTCCTTAAGCGATCAGCGTGAACATCCTGCATATGTTTAACCTCATAAGCGGCCTGAAAGAAAACAAAAATGACTGTTTGTCAGCCCTTGACGAAGACAGCAATAAAAATATTCTGAACAAATGTGAACAGAAGGACAAAGGATTAACCGTGGCAAGAACACGGTCCTTTTGTATAAAACTGAGAATGAACCCAGCCTCTTTGTTGCTGTTAACTTCCGTGGAATCATCTCTTCCCAAGACATTAGGAACAAGCATTGACTTGCCATATATGATAGTTTCAAGAATTAAGTGTGATAACACATGGAAGCGTGCACCATCATCAAGTTGCCCATAATGAGATCGCACTATGAGTAAAGACCTGTAACAATAAATAAATTAGAAGAGTGTTTCACACGAGTTATAACAAATCTCGAATTTTAAAATGTACCATATTAAGAAATGCAGCTTGTTTTTGCTTTGTTCATCTTCTGCAATGAGAAAGGGAAGCAACGACATGAACTGCAGAACGCACTTGGATGCACTTTCTAATCCAGCTTTGCAGAGGTATAGAATTACAAGGTGAAAGAAAATTCTCGGGAATATCTCTTCCCTCAATATTGTAGCCCTGTCAGCAAATATATTCATTTTTGCAATACCACCAGATACAACAACAGCCGCCATTTCTGCAGCAGGAACATTCAGAGACTCAACCAATTCGCGTGCCCTTTGCCCCAGAGATGGGACTACGATAGTTTGGGGACTCTTTGGGGGTAATTTGCTGGGTCCTTTCCCATTCAGATTACATATAATATTCCATACCTTGTCAAAGAAGCTCCACAAATCATCACTTACTTCATCCCCATCAGCAAGTTGGCAAGAGTTCCAAGGAACACTGAGAATTAACATATTTGATAAGGGTGAGTGTCAACGTCCAGTTACTCACTCTGAGTTCAAAATTTTGAAACAAATGAAAGTGTATGAAAATGTGTTGTTCAGCTTGAGAATCATTGAAATTTTAACATATCATCTTCAGGTTGAGTATGCACTGTGTGTCAATTTTGACTGCTTTAACTACAAATCTAGGTAGCATATATTCATAAAAACACAGTAAGTACAAGGTGTGAGAACACTAAGCAAAATTACACCCTATACAAAACGAAATACTCCACAACTAGCTACCCAACATTTGCATATGTAACAAAGTAACTAAAACTATTAAGTAGGAAGAGATAGAAAAAGAACTAGTACCTTCTACACTGATCATTGCTCTCAGCATTTAAAATTTCATTTACTGTACACTTAATATCTTCTTTCCATTGGTCATCAGATGAAGGTTCATCTGTAGTACTAGGAGATGGAAACTGTAAAGGGATAAAAACAGTATGAAATGTGAATATGGAATAATTTATTTTCTGTTAATAGAAGTATGTTTTGAAGTTTACCAAAAGCTTAATTCCTATTTGATTGACAAACAACTCCTGGATAAGCTTCAAAAGATGTAAGACATTATCACAGCCAGGCTGTGAAAGGAAAATATTTTCTTCCGAAGATGTCTGAAGCAGGCTCTCGACAATATCATCAAGCATGCCCCGCAGCAAAAAAGAACTTGATAGTTTTCCCTGCAGATTTTAACTCAGTGATGTCATCAGAACTGACAAAGGATATATGGTACCAAGCTATTCATATAAAAGTATTAAGACCTTGTTTACCTCTAGAGTATTTTAGGGGATGGGAGGGGATTTTCCGGGATCCGGGATAATCCCTACTAGTTTGTTTACTTCTAGTGTATTTTAGGGGATGGGAGGCGATAATCCCCAAATATCGCCTACCAACCATCTCATTTTTGCCTAACACAAAAACTCTAGTCCATGCTAGTGTATTGTAGGGGAAGAGTATTTGTGGGGATTCGGTGTTCACCAAATCCCCTCCCATCCCCACTCTTCCCATCACCTAAAAACTCTTGTAGTAAACAAGGCCTAAGGAAAGAAGATAACACCAAACCTGGTCAAGTTTCAAAAGGAAAAAATGAATTGTATCCTCAAGCTGATGCCAGCCACCTTTTACAGAGCTCAGGTAGTATGAAAGGACCAAGGAATACAAGCTCCTCACAAGAGTTAGTTCATTGATCCCCACATTGTCTGGCTCAGCTTTAGAAACTGATTTTTAGTCCTTAATTACATCAAGATTTATCGATGTCTCAAGCCAAGAGTTCCAACCATGCTCCTGCAAAGACTTCAAGGATTAACACAGCACTAGTAACTTATACAGGGATAAGAAAATAATCAGTACCATTAATGCTTCAATGTTTGTAGGGTTCGAATAGAGTAAACCAAGAAGGTTAGTTAAGATTCTCGTGCGTGCTGAAGAATCTTGACAAGACTGCATATATTTGAAGATGCAAACCAAAATATGAGGAAGGAAAAATTGAGCCAAGCTTGAAGGGTTGCAATTCTTATCTCTTGATGAATCAGATTGAGAATGCTCTTGTAAGACCTATACGAAAAAAACAGCAGACCAAATTTATGGTTTATAATTGATAGTAAAAAATATAGTGGAGTAAAAATAAAACAATAATATGACGCAAAGTTGGGAATATAACCTGTTTTGGACTGGTTCCACCAAGAAGGACATCAAAAAAAATAACACTTAAACTATCTGAGGGTGGAAATTTCAAGAGCCTTTCAGATATTACATGGAAAAACAATCGGGGTGCTGATGTAATTTCTTTTCGTAAGTTTTCGGATATGGGTCGAAATTGTCCCGTGGGTAAGGTAAATAATTTTGCTGTTTTCTTCTCAGATGGAATCCCAACCAAAAGCTTTTCAAGGAGCTGAAGCCCCAACAATCTTATTGGCTCAAATTCCCTGAAAAACGAACCAAGTATGATATATCAAAAAAACACTTACCATCTATATCAAACAAGAAATGTTATGCGTCTCGGTACCATGTTCATTATGACAGCATACAAAACCTGGTGATGCAATTCATAGAAGATGGAAGGTAAACAGATCTCTACATAAAAAAGATCCTTCGTCTAATTTTCCACCTTGAACTTTGGAAAAAATATAAATTACAACAATGAACTACAAAATAGTCCATATTACGACCCTGAACTATGAAAACAGTTTACTTCCCCCGCTCGACCTAATTGGAGTGGTTTTGATCTGATGTGGTGTCCCGGTAGGTAGGGTCTATGCGGGTCTAACACGAGACCAACATCCTATCCATCACTCTCTCATCTTCCCTAAATTGAATCAGTCCATAGGCAGGGAATGGCACGCCCTGTTCCATTTAAGGTGCTCTGGGCTGAACCTTGGCCCCACTTTTAACAATGTTAAAGAACGAGACAATCTCATGGGAGAAAATTTGTCCACATAGATGCCACATCATTCAAAACACACATGTTGAGCAAACCTCAACCAAAACCACCTGTCAACCCAACTGAGGGGTAAATTGAACTATTTTCATAGTTGAGGGCTGTAATATACTAGTCAGTTTCATAGTTCAGGGTTGAAGAGTTCACAGTTGAAAAGTAAAACATGGAGATGGGTGTCTATTACAAAAACCTGTATATGGAAAATGTGAGTTTCGCTGAATATATTAGACATCGGTGAACTGAACGCATGGTAATGTGAACTGCTTTCTTTTTCTGACTAAATGGGCAAACATTTCAGAAACATGATTTGACATTCAACACAGGGTTTAGGCAAGGTCAAAGTACAGTAGTGGCAGCACTCATGCAGAGCATATGGAAGAACGTAATGAATAACAAATCATTCATGGGCATCGATGACAGCATGTTCAGGACTTCAGGTAGGCCCTGGCGCCCTGCTATATGCTTCAAGATGTTGAGATACGGAGAGCATGGACACGAAAGCCTTATAATGGGCATGGATATTATATACCTCATACTATCTACTCCCACTATCCCCACCATTCACTCTACTTCCAAGATTCATGCGGTCGATTTCTTTGTTAATTTTCTATAACATGTGAGATATCTTGACAGGAATCATCATAAGCAATAATCGAGTCAAATAAAATAAAAACTTGTGGAAATTTTTTGAGTTGTTTTGCAGTTTATCAAGCATCTGATAACTTTACACAAGCAAGCACCCATTGGGTCTAATTTTTACATTGTTAGCGGAAACTACAGTACGCATGTACATACTGAAATTAGCTGCGGATACTAATCAATGAAAATATGTTACCTCTCAAGAAGATTTAAGAAAATGCAACAGCCACCAAGGACATTTACGTGTTCCAAGAAAGATGACAAAAGTGGACCATGTGAAAGAGCTGGAATGATCATATTCAGTATGTCCTCGATGCATGCTATGTCTTGGCTCCTCTCAAAAAATGATACAAGAGCACCTATATCAGCTAGAGAAACCTTGAGCCTGTGAAACAATGTTTGTTGCATTACGAGCTAAGTCTGACGAAATGCTTAGAGATTGCCACAACCTGATATGTCGAAGCAATGAAAATAAATAGTGCAACTACAAGATATCTACGTAAGAACTTCAAATCATCTTAAAGGATTTTTTTAAGGTGGACGTACTTACTTTATGCTCATTTCTGCTAAACTCAGAAGGAGTAGGCGAAGCTTGCGAATTTCTTCTATCTTAGGTCTCTCCCCAATAACTTGTTTAGTAATTGGATGCAGCAAAGGCTTGGAACCAACGACATACTTAGAATCTATCTTTTCCCAATAATAATGGCTCAAAATGTCAATAATCCTAGGAAGTCCACATAGTACAGGTAAAAACCTTCCATCCGTTTCAAAATATTGTATCAAGAATATATAAAGATCTCTCTGCACTTCGTAGTTCGAATATAACCATATTTCTGGATTCAAATAAATTTGTGAAATAGCGTCTTTCAGAAGAACTTTCGACATGCCTGAATATGCAGGAAAAATATGTTAAAAATGTGCAGCTTCATTACACAGTACACACACACACACACACACACACACACACACACACACACACACACACACACACACACAGAGCGAGAGAGAGAAAGAGAGATTACCGCAGTTCCTTACAACATCAAACATATACTTCAGTGTAGGAAGGGTTTTCATATTTAACAGCTCAGGTGGAGCAGCTTGAAGCAAAAAACCCAGAATAGATAACCCTGAAAGAAGATACATCTGTTGTTGATTGGATACATTTCCATCCAGAACAGATGCGACAAGCTCAATGACCTCAGCTGCCAATTTATCATTGATGACAGATGTATAACAAAATTGCCCACCATCAGTTACAGAATCACAAAACTGAGTGAACAGGGGGAAAAATACCGAGACTCCACCAACACAATAAATAATATCTTGTGGCAAACGTCTTGAGCATAACTTTGTTCCGCCTACTATTGTAGCTTCGACTGTACTGTTGTCAGCACTATCAAGTGTGGATGACACACTGAACAAAGTCTTGCTGTCACTAGCCTGGGGATATGGAGAAGAGAAAAATATACTATTAGTCGATCTGAGCTCTTTGTAACACCAAGAGCTCACAGTCTGCTCCAAGGTTGCCCCCACATGGAGCAAATTCGGACACATATAGCAACCATGGGCTTTTTTTTGCCTACAGTTGCTATGTTCAATTCACTTAGATCCAAACTTGCTTAAACTCTGCTGGTCCAACCCAATTCCAATTTAAAGTATATACTACACATGGGTAAACTATAGAGAATTGAGTACCACACTTGATGAAACTAGTACAACATCATGCTTAGCAGGAAGAGAATGGAACCTGTGAATTAAGACCAAAAATTATCTTTGATGAGATGCCATCTCGTGCATCCAAAATTCCCTTGTACAGTGAATCATCACCGTGGAAGGAGTACATATAACTTGGTCCGAGATTATATATGCCTTTGATTTGCTCTGACGAGAGAGCATCAGAAAACACATAAACTGGGCCCATTTGACCAGTAAAGGCAAAGGTCTTTTCAAAACCTATAGAAATAGGTTCTTCACCAACAGGCCTCAATTCCGTACCGATGGTGCAGCGGGTCATTAGCTCATTGACTTTTGCATACCTGAGAATAGCAACAATACAGTTCAGTTTTACAAGATAAACTCGGGCAACATAAAATCTGAACAGCCCATTCTAAGAAAACTCAAAATACCCCTGCCTTGTCTAAACTAGGAAATGGCCAGATAAAGTTGTTGTATGGGAAAGAGTCGACATATACCCCATGCTACATGGTCAATTCAGCCATAATGCATTATGGGCCTATACAGTTACAACAATACATCAGACTTAATACTAAAACAGATGAAAGTACATCTCACAAGACCCCAACACTATCTTATATCGACGTGAAAAGATGAATATATAATCATCAGGAAATGCTAAACAATACTATAGCGGTTTTGGTGGACAAATATAATGATATTACATTAACAATCCCAAAACAAATATGAAGACCTGTTAGAATATTAGGCCACAATGTAAAATACATGATTTTAACAATATTGTAAATTATTTTCAAAATAAGTTGTAAAATATGAATGCAGAATGATTTGCTCACCTACACTTCTCAGTTGATACTAGCTCCCCATCGAGATAACACCTCAGCTGGCTTCCTCCGGAGAAAGCCCTTCCTACTGTATGAGTAACAGAAAGGAACTTCCACTCCTTCGGTGGGAGCTTGAGTTGTACCAAAACACACTGCTGTTTTTTATTGATGGACTGACAAAACAGGGAAATACCAGATTTTAAGCATATGATAATAGACTTAAGCATAGGATAAAAAGATGCATGCATTGCCAACGAAAGCCAATGATATTTATAGCTACCATTGCGGAAACAAGAGTAAAGTACAGTCATCATCAGAAATCCCTGATGCCCGATTTAGACCAACCAATAGATGTAATTTCCCACGGTTGAAGGTAGTCTTATATATTTTTGTCATGTGGTCTGGCAGTCTGGCACATGGCAATGCAAACAAAACAAAAATTCTCTGCCATCCAAATTGAACTTGGGCACATCGGAGTAGCCTCTCGGTATACTTTTTTTCGAGAAAACTTGAAAGCTTTGTGTCCCAATGCATTGATAGAAAAGGAGAGTTGTGTACAAGAAGCCCAAGAAAGAGAGACACGGAGATTACAATACGACACCCCTATAAACTAGGTCCCACAGGGAGCAGCTCTGCTAGCCACTTCGCATCTTCCGTTGCCCAATTCAGGGCCTACGCCTCGATAGTGAAGAACAACCGGTAGACGTCAGAATGCGGGGCATCAGAGATGAACGCATTGTTACTTCCAGATCCACCAAGCTGTGAGCATAACAAGCGACGAGGTGCCTTTCCGAGCGGGTTTGGGAACAGATCGAACAGTGTGCAGACACCACTCCACGAGTGTGTCCCGGCATCTGGAGGTGTAGTGGTGGATTAGAACCACGACAACGCCTCGTACCAATAGGGTACGCGAGAAGGGACATCCTGTGAGGTGTTTTATGGTCTCCTCGGTCTGGTCACAGAAAATGCAGCGAGGAGCATGCTGGAGGCCCCTCGTCGCGAGCATGAACTTTGCCAGAGGCAGCACCGAAGACTTCCAGTTCAGCTTCCATGTACTAGATCGTGCCAAACTACCAATCCGTCAAAATGGACCCTGTTTAAAAACATGGAAGAATACTGGCCAAAGGAGGGTATATGGCACCACACCAAAGTGCACATCCCTAATTTCTCTGTAGAGCATGATGTATTGCCACATGGTAAGCAGCCCGCCAGTATAGTTACCACCAGCAAGTTTTTCACTGCCTTATTCTACGCCAGTGGGGCTAAAGTTGAGAGAGGCAGGAGACATTTAGGGCGTGTTTGGTAGGCTGCAGCCAGCCCAGCCAGGCCCGCCAAAAACCCTCCCCTATGTACACTCTCTACTCTGACCGCTTTCACGAAGCCCACCATTTTCATCCACTCGAGGTCTCCGGTCTGACCTCTCAGGTAAGCGGCGGTGGCGGCTTACTCTTCACCGGCAGGCAGCAGCGGAGCAGGTGGGTACTACATGGCCGCAACCTCCTCGACCCGGATACCCTCGTCTTCGGACGTCTCCAGCGATGGCTGTAAGTGACGAAACATTACTTTCTAGGGTTCATATGTGTAGGATGTTCTAGATCTGAGCTCTGTTAGTGGTACTTGATGTTGTATCTATGATATAGCCTTGTAGCTAACGTGCTAGGTTGGGTAGATCTGTTAGATTTGAAGTTAGTTCTATACTTGTGGTACGTTCTGTAGATCTGTTAGCTGTGATGTTAATTTTGTACATGTGCTTGCTTTGGTAGGACTACGTTTGATAGATCTGGTAGCTTACATTATGTTTTTGTCATAGATATAGGATTTCAAGAGTGAGTACCTTAGTATGTCACTCGTCCCAATTGGGGACTCGCAAATCCCTTCCTACGTGGACGACTCACAGCCTATGTCGGACTTCGGCATGAACGACAGCGCGCCTTACGCTGTTATGCACGATCTTTGGAACTTCGTCATTGCGACGGTGAACAAACAGATCGCAAAGAACAAGGCCCAGGCCAAAGCAACCATGACTAAGCACATGACTATGCTCATCAGGTCTGGGGTGAGGACAGACAAGGGTTTTAAAGTGGTACATCTCAAAGCTTGCGCATGTGCTCTCTTTGCACACTGTGGGGCAGAGGTGACCTCAACTCAGGTGTACAACCACCTGAGGAAGTGGAGGCTGAGGTGGGTGCATGTGAGCAAGCTCAGAGATTCGAGCGGCGATCAATGGTGCGAGGAGACCCACACCATCATCCTCGAAGATGCACACCACACGGGCCACATCATGGTGAGCAATATGTGTACTAACAATCTATGTTCTTGAAACTAGTACTAACAATCCCTTCTAACACACTCATCTTCCAATCGTAGGATCACCCCAAGGACGCTGAGTTTCTTAACAAGCCTATTCTGAACTACCCGACAGGCAAACGATCTTCTCCTTCGGTTTGGCCACCGACAAGTTTGCCATGGGCTCGGGTACTCCCCTCGGCACGCCTCTGTCGGAGGATGCCGACACACAAGAGTCTGACACCCTGATCCTCGATGGTCCTCCGCCCAAGAAGGGAGATGTACCCAGCCACGCCAGACTGAAGAGGAAGAGAGGTGCCCTCGGTGAGGAAGAGATCCAGGCCTTTACCAGCATGACAAAAGTTGTCAACGAGGTTGCCCACGCCATCAGGAAAAGCAAGCCGACGGACATGCACCCTGACCTGTACAATGTTGTCATGGACTCTGTTGGTTTAACTGAGGAGGCTCTGATGGTGGCTCTCGGCCACCTCGTCGACCACAAGGCACAGGGTGTCCACTTCGTCGGCATGGCAGAGCAGCACAGGACCCTCTAGCTCGGGTCTTTCATGGGCAAGTACTACACCGATTGAGATTGCACTGTGGTGCTGGTGAGGGGTGGTAGCAGCTACAGCATGATGAAGATGAAGATGAAGATAAAGTGATGATGATGTTGATGATGATGGTGTATATTTTGGCTTAGCTAGGGCTTACAAACTTGTCGTATGGCCTGTATATTTTGATGAGGTGGTATATACTAACCCCTCAGGCGATGGTGAACTTGCTAGTGATGGTGGTGGTAGGATAACACCCACTTTTTGATGTGGTGGTAGGTTTAACACCATAGTTGTAGGATGAACTCGTGCTCCTACTTTTGTAAGTATCATGGATGCTGGAGTAGTTTTATGTTAGAGACACATTCTCAGTTCAGATGTTGATCATGTGACTTGTTATGATGCTCTTCTGTTTATGTTGATTTTTGTGTTGTTTGCAGATGAACTGGTACGTTGTGTACAGAGAAGGCGTCCAGGAGTGTACAAATCATGGCGGAGCTGCCATGAACAAGTGATAGGGTTCTCCAACAACAACTATCATGGGTTCGAAACTTTGCAAGAGGCTGAGGAGAACTACTTGAACTATTTGAACAACAATAAGGTAGTAGCTGATGAGGTGATAGAACATCAAATGATAGATCGGGTAGTGGCTAATGAGGTGGTAGCCGATGTGGGTAATCAGGTGGTAGGTAGTAGAATCAAGGACTTCATAATCATCGTCCTTGTTGTGATGATTGTGAAACTCTTTCTGTTTTAGTGTATGATCGGTTGTATGATGTAATCTCACCATGATTGAACTATGATAACCGTAGCGGGCTGCTTGCACGCAACCAAACATTGTGCCCTCGTTCCAGCTCAGCCCAAAAGCAAAGACTGCATCGAACCAAACAAGATGGTTTTGTTTACTCATCTGATGCGACTAATCCAGCTGCGGGCTACCAAACTAGGGCAACACCATGGCTCATAGCCGTTTTTTCCGTGGCCCTCCTCGCCAAGGCATGCCCCCAAGAAAACGAGAAAGTGCTGCACTCTACCAAACGCGCCCTTAGATATCCTGGTCTTTTTCAGGCTGGCATGTCAAGCATGTTGTCTCCGCAGTGGAAAAACTGCTTTGAAACCAACGCTGCGGGGCTAAATACTTAAGTATTTGAAGTTTAGTTGGATAGGATATCTTGTTTTCTAGTTCAGGGCGGTACGGACTGCTCTGCTGAAACAGGGTAGTATATGACTGATTCCTTTGTAAACTCAATTCTACTTCAAATTGTACAATGTAGCTAGAGATTTTTTCATAGACAACTTATGAACTTCGGATAGAGTTGTAAGAAAGAGGGGTCAGCGCAATCGTATCAACAGTAATCTATTTACCCAACATTAGCAACGTGTATTTAATAATATGGTTTAGCGGAAACAATGTAGCTAGAGATTTTTTCATAGACAACTTATGAACTTGGATAGAGTTGTAAGAAAGAGGGGTCAGCGCAATCGTATCAACGGTAATCTATTTACCCAACGATAGCAACGTGTATTTAATAATATGTTTTAGCGGAATGGAGTGGATTTCTTCGAATTGCTTACGAAACTAGTAAAAGTGTCCATTGGAGCTGTTATCATGTCAGTTTATTGTGTCACGTAGTTGCAAGCTGAAAATTAGATAAATTGTGTTAACAATCAATTGTTGTAGTCAAAATGGTGATTGTTGAGTATTTGATAGTGCAGCGGAAGACATAATTTTGTCCATATGCTAGCTAATACTCACTCCGTTCCTTTTTAATTGACTCACATATATCTAGACATGGATGCATCTAGACACATTTTAATGCTAGGTACATACATATCTAGATATATGTGAGTCAATTAAAATGGAACGGAGGGAGTAGAAGTCACTAATATCATACACTGTTTCACAACCATAACTCCAATTTATTGAGTTTTTTGCGTTAAAAACTCCAATTTATTAAGTACCTGATTTGACACAAAATGAAGGCAAAAACAACAATACCTCATATACTAGAGCACTTTTGCTAAGCATGGCTGAGTGCCCCCTTCCATCGTCTGTGCAAAAGGAGAAAAGGCCCATCATACCATTTTCGGGAAATTTTCTACCCTTAGCCAGCATGAAAAAGATAGCCCTTTATTATAAGGCCATTGAAATGGAGACTTTATTTCTATACCCTGTAAAGGAAAAAAGTGTCAGACCATCACTACATAAAAGATTGCATGCATACAATTTCGGTGACATATAAAAATTTAAAAGACACGTGAAGATGGAACAATCGAAACGAAGTTATTGGCAGCACATCCTTGTCAAATGTAAAATGTGCAATCATAAATAACTCCAAGAAGGTTCATGTTAAACAAGAAAAAATTAAAGGGTACTTTAACGCATGGCAAAATATGTCTAAAATCTTACAGCGGATAACAAGCATGTAAAGGGTTAAAATATCAGAATTTCACCCAAAAGTTAGGGGGGTTACTGGGAACACCCTCACAACTTGTTACCCCAGTTTTGACCCATAAAAACGGAAGTTCAAACTTGGGAACCTGTTGCTATTTCAACCATGGATAACAATAAAATAAATTCTAGATTGATAAATAAGTATGATAGGACGCACAGAATCATTGCCACTGAACTCAAAAAAAGCTTCTGGTCCCTTTTCCTTGAGCATATGGCTGAGACTTGTTAAAAGCAAAGGAGTGTGCTTCTGCTTAACACCAATCTTCTCGCTACGTAAGAGGGCAAAGATTTTCCGTATATCCTTCCCACATATACTGTGTGCACCAATTATGTGAATCAACTCTGCAATTTCGATTACTGTGTCATCTTTTTCCTCTATTGCAAACCAATCCAGAAGAACACTAAGCAACCCTGCTCTGAAACAACAAGTTCTATTTGAAATGGATTGCTTGAGTAACTGCTGCAACACAACAAGCCCATAATGCTGAAGTGATGTGCTGCTCTGCCAACCAGAAATTGTTGGTGTTAACAAAAAGTAAAACATATAAGTTGAATTTATAAAAGTATGTAATCACATATCTGTGTGTAAGAGAGGGGACCTTTTGCAAAACGTTCAAAAATAATACAACAACGTCTTCATTCTGAGAAATAAGTTAAGAAAAAAATTGTGAGAATAATATAAGAATGAAGCACACAATAATTAAATGGGCCCAGCAATGATAACGGTCATGTTAAACTGGTTCAAACATACTAGCCTTTATTGTCGTTTTCTCATTTATCTCGAACTTCCATCAACTAGCATACAAAGCAATGCATCCAACAGCCTCTCGCTTGGCAACCATTTGTAATAATCCAACAGCAAGCTCTGTAATGTTTGATAACCCACACCAACTAGCACTCTGAAAGCGGCCTAGACAAGACAAACCAAGACTAATTATCACATCAGACAACGCTACTGCATAAAACATACACCAATATGATTACCTTTGAAGCCTTATTTCCTTCAAGCAATAAGGTTAATGTCTCAAGGACATTAAGGACCAAGCGCTCACCAGTTGCCTCATTGAAAGTTCCGTTCAATAAAGAGATAATATGCAGAAAGCACCCTCCATCGCGAAATAGATTTTGATAATACTAATCAAAAATGGAGTATATAAGTATATTTGTCAAATATTAAAGTCATTTATAGTGGGAAACAAACACTACTCTTGTTTTTAACTGCTATATGCACCTACCACACGGTCCATCATAATGATCTCTTTCATGCTGACTAGTAGATCAATTAACAATTCGAGTTAACCTTTTCATGTTCATTTGCTTGTGCGAAGTTCTCTAAATATTTGGAGCACAACTGCAACTTTGCAGTATGATCTTTTGCTGAGGATGGAGGCAACTGGTCGCATAAAATAAACAAAATAGTTTAGTTCCAAACGTTATAACAAGATTACCAGAGGGAAATTTGAGATAAACACATTTTACCCTAAATAAGGCAAGAACTTGCTCCAGTACTTGCTTTCGGATGTTTTCTTCTTGGAATAAGTTGAATAAACACTCAATACAGTCAGCATTGTGCAAAATTAGAATTCTTCCATCGCTGGCTATAGTCACATAATCCTTAAGGAGGCTTAAACCTAATTTTAGACATGTAAGAGTGTGACCAGTTCTGTCCTCAGGCAAAGTCATCTCAATGTTTTTTATCTGAAAACCATCTCTATCGATGGTAATCTCAGGACGAGGAGAAATCCTGGAGTTTCTAGTCCTTGTGCTTGAAGGCATGCGACCTTAAGGACTCTAGTAATTGCATCCAAGGATTTGAATGAAGCTAGAGTTTGTTCTGTGGCAAGTTGAAGAATAACACGACAGCATTTAAGGAGAATGCTGACCACCACTGCATCTGAAACGCAATGCTCAAGTGCATCTAGTAATGCTGAGCATTCTGGCTACAAAGAACAAAAGGAATGTAAAACAGAAGGCTTGTAAGAAAACTTAAAAAAATTATATACTTATAAGTTTGCAGAAGAGAAAATTGTTACCAGGTTATATGTGTTTTCGTTAAGTGTCGCAGCAAACTCCAAGAAGGAAATAGCTTCCACTTGAAGAATGTTAACATCTGTTCGGTATGAGCTTTCGGACTCAGTTGCTATCCTATTGTTTCTAACATTATCATTTTGGTTCTCTGTAACAATATGAAATTGGATGTCTTCAACAGATGACCCAAAATAGAAACAATCCTCAGAGAATATCAAGTCCCATACACCTTCCTCTCGAAAAGCTGTAAGTAGAGCTGGCGCTAAAACAAGAACCCTTCTGAATGTACGGATCGTATAAAGTTGAATGGTTTTGGCTAATATCCTGGAGCATGAGTGACGTGCAGGAAGCAATCATCAAATGAGTTGAGGAAAAAGTTATGCTAAAAAAATTCAATATACAGATCTTCAATGACTTGAACTAGGAAAAAATCATGCTATATAACAGTTGCTGTTGCGTCAAACTAATCCACTAATCCACTGCACGGTAATTGTTGCAATGTACTCTGAACAGATTTTTTTGTAAGGTGTGCTTCAAAATATTGCTAGTACCTTGATCAATGTAAAGTAATATATTGAAGTCGCGTTGACTGAAATACTCAACTACTCATTATTGCATGTTAGGATTCTAATAAACTGTGCTTGCTAAAATGCATTAGCTTCAGAAAAATCTTTCATGGAGCCAATGAAGCAGCTAGGTAGCATTGAACAAAGTTATAGAGCAATTTAGTTAACTATTTTAGCTGAAAAGATAATTTATGCCAATACATCTTAAAACTTACTTTATATGGCTCGGTAATTCGGATTCACGAGCACAAGCTTTGATGCATAGAAAGACTGTTAGGAGAACCCTTATCATCCATCTCACAGATTGTTCCTGATAAGCTGATGGGATGGATATAGAAATTTGGCTGACAGCAATTTCATCAGAGCTGCACTTTACAATGTTTGAGGGGAGAATAAAAGAGCAAAGTGCAGTACTCAACTTTACAGAATAGTCATTCCATTCTGATATATCAAGAAAATGAATTGGGCCAGAGATAGAATCTAATGCGAGAGAAGTTCTCATGTTATCCTTTTGCCGATGGAACTCCTGAATCATAAATGCAGGCCAGCTGATGCTACTTGCAAACTTATGCACCAACCCACTGTCGCATAAAAATTGCAAATTGTTGGCATTGCCAAATCTAAATAGCAGTCAAGGACCAAATATGGGGAAATACTTTAAGCAGAATAATAACAAGTTCAAATACACTGTTAAGTTCTTCAATTGTATTGTAAGTCCGATGTACTAGTACATCATTTTGTGAAGAAAAAACATTTCTTTGGTATAGCATAACAGTCAAAAAACATCAATCTGTCCCCATTATATAAGATATGATATTCTTACTTAAATGAAAGTTGGAACAACATATTGATGCTATTTATATTTAGAGATCATATTAATATTCTGCAAATTCCAAAACTTATTCTAATTACCAACTAAAATAGTTTAGAGCACAGGATACACTGCCTCACACAGAATTTCCAAATAAATAGCTGACCAGAAGAATTTCACCCCTACAAAAGTACAGTAATGTCAGAACATAAAAGTGGGGATAAAAATATAGAAAGTGAAAGCTAGCACAATAAATCTAAATTCTTAACCTAGCAGCTGATTTTCAAAAAAACAAATTGGTCATTGCAAACTTTTCATATTATCACATGTAACAGAGCTTGCAAAATGCCCATGGTAGAACAAGCAACTAGCAAAACAAAAAATTGATGACTGACTAAATACCAGTCTAAACACTAAGGTCTGTTGTATGGTCTAAATAAGTGCAACTGTATATTCAGAGAATTAAAATCATAGTTAGTAATGGAAGTAATGTTTAGAAATTGACACCACAAAATAAACAATGTCAAACTTAAACTTACACTCTCAAGAAAATTTTAATTTGCATTTCAAATATGATAAATAAATTCCACATTCACGTTATTCATGTGTAATTTTTTTCCAAAATGGCATATTTAACTTCAAAGCAAATTTTGAATATTGTTTTGCAAAAGTGAGGTTGCATTCTGTGATATAACTTGAACTTGGAACTATATTCATGAGTGTCAATATTTTTTTCAAAATGGCATATTTAACTTCAATGCAACTTTTTGCAAAAGTGAGGTTGTATTCTTTGATATAATTTGAACTTGGAAATAAAAATCTTGTTTATATAATTAGTTTTATCTTATCCAGAATATTTAACCATTATGGGTTTCATATGAGCATAATAAGGTAAGAAAAACATGAATTGAAATACAGGACTAGTCTAGGCGCTTAAAGATGCACCTTTCATCTCTTGAGATAGACGAATGCTTTGAAACTGAAAATTTAGTTGAAGGAAGTCCTAGCCCATCCAGTAGAATTTCCAGCCCACCAATGCTTTTGAAATGATTCTGTGCACGGGTACCAGATATAGTCGATCGAAGGGCGGACAAAGTGGTAAAATGAAGTGAGAGATCAGTCCACTGCTCTTTCAAATTCAGTCTCTGAATGACCCGTAACAGTTCTGTAGTTACATTTCAATATTCTCAAATAATTAAAATGAAAGAAATTCAATGGGCCATATGATGTCAATGTAAATTCAGATGAATACACCATGATACTTATGATGATGAGGTTACTGAGACGTGGAGTTAGAGCAGAGTTCTGATTTCTTAGCACCTCAGATACATTCAATGGTATGTTTTGTGTTTGTTAATCAAAACTAAAAAAAAATTAATATCTTATTGACTATCTTTAGTACTATTTTGTTCTTCAGTAATATTTGTTCTTAATACACAAAAGCTTGAAGTGGAAGTATTGTTTTCCATCTGCAGACAGTGTCTACACTCTTTTTCTGTCATCGAGATCCCTTAAGCCTTGAAACGTCAGGATTCTCTCACATGCATGCAATCCTTCCTAAGTCCTCTCTTTAGTTTAAAGCTTACAACATAGAGATCATAGATGAGAAGTAATTAACATAAGCCTTCTGACAACTTACATGTAATGATCATTATTTATACTTCTATAACCTATTGTCCAGAAAGTAATAAAGGCTTTGCAGGACAATCCATTAATGTATATACATACTACTGCATTAATATATGTTTGCAAAACAATTTGCCGCACTTATGATATCAATTTCGATAAACAGCTAAAGGAAACTTTACCTACTAACCGATTGACACAGCCAGCTTCCAACACAAGAACAATAGCCGTTTGCTGCCAATGTTGAAGTGCAACAGGAATGGTGTTTTCTGGAGTACTTGTAGCCAAATAACTGTTTGATGGGACACATTTAGTGGTATCCGCAAAGTGGGGATCCCTTGTAACAGCTGGCTCCAACTTTATGAAGTTTGAAATTATTGTGATTATGCAAATGAGTATCTTTAGCATAATCCTTGTATTTTCTACTGCTTGACCTGAAGACTGGTCATCTACAGCATGTAAACTGTTCAAAGTTTTGAGTTGATCAACTGCAGCTGAATATACAAAGACGAGAGAGTTAATTAAAGGTTTAGATAGTAAGATAAGAAAGCTACAGTTGGAACATTTCGTACAGAAAATAAGAAATTTATAATTGAACTTAGAACAAGTAAAATTACCAGAATAAGAATCCAGCACTCAAGACATATCTCTCAGAATAAGTACCTTTTAGTAGAGATGTAACCTTGTGCACACCACCATAATAGCTAAATACTCTACAGTTATGTACCGAGCGGTCAGAATAGTAAGACACTCCAGGACATATAATCTTTCAGTGCTTGATTCCAGGGGTTGTAGTTGGTCCAAATGCTTCGGAGAAGATTCTGGACTGGTTCCACCTAATAACGCAATACAGAAGCAAATGTGATCACTTATCACAGTAAGAGCCAAAATCACACAGTATCATGCAAAATCACCTATCCTCGGTTTAACATTAACAGACAAGCACTCTAGGTCACATACGGTGCTGCCTGCAGAAAAACTGTTGTGTAGTGAGTACTGCAGTGTGAGTAGTGTTCATGCAAGGCATAGACTTTTATGTCCTTTTGTATGCGGCGACATTGGTTAAATCAAGATTTTGTATGGCGGTGGGCTGGTGGCATTTGGAGAGGATACTTTCTATTTTGGACTTTGGATATACTAGCTACTTAAGACCATCTCTTTTTACAAACATAACAATGAAATCCTATAGAAATTGTAAAGATTTCCATAACTAAATAGGTTCCACAGCAGAGCACAGCTGCACGACAATGGAAAACTAGTCCTTAAGAACATTAACTCAATGGAAGAAACAAAAGGTGTTGGACAACCGGAAGCTGTAGTCAGTAGCTGACTGTTAAATTAACTAGCTTGAAGGATAGAACTAAAACTAGGCAAACTTTAATTATTGTCTCTTAAGTGGAGCCTTATCGTTAACTTTTCGTTGTATTCTGTTCGTTATCGTTAACGGCATAAAAGGACCATTTTACCCCGGAAACCACAAATGGAACCCGGGCTACAGTGAGCTCTTTATTTTCAAAATTTTGAAAACCACATTTTAAAGTTGTAAAAAATTCTGAAAAATTCCCGTGTGTAGACAATGTTGTATTCCATCAACGCACTGGCGGACCCAGAGGGTGGGCCGGGTGGGCCGTGGCCCACCCAGATATTTTGAAAACATTTTTTACCTACTAAGAATCAGAAGATTAGGACCAGACGGCCCAATAAGCCTGTACTATTTTCCTGTACGGGAACATAGATACGAGCCATCTCAGTCTCGCTCGATCCGTCCCCAGCAGCCGTCTGCACTACGGCCGCTCCATCAGCTGACGGCGCCGCCCCTGCCTCCCTTGCCGGCGGCCGGCCTCCCCTGCAGGCTGCAGCGCTACGGCCGCTCCATCGGCTCACGGCGCCACCCCTGCATCCCTTGCCGGCGGCCAGCCTCCCCTCGCCAGCCTCCCCTGCGGGCTGCAGCACTACGGCCCTGCCTTCCCTCACTTGATTTTGTTAACCTCCTGCAAATTTTTAATAATCTCCAACTTTTTTTTGCATGTGTTAATTGTCAAGTTGTATTGATATTTTCGAAAATTCCAAGTTAATTTCTAATTTTTGCTTGTGTTTGTTGTAATTGTAGAATTGATTATTAAAAAATAGTGATATTGCGGCTCCTTATTGAAATCATGAAGCAAAGAGGATTGCATCTTCTTCATCACCGTTGGTTTTTTATCATGAGATTTTACGTTTTGTGCTCGCTTTGTTCATGTTTTAAACTTTGTATTTGAATCACGCATCTTTGAAACATATGTACCGAAATACATACGGTATGAATATTTGTATTATTTTGAACCAATTTCCTATTTATTGTATCCATTTAGCAAAAACAAAGTTTGCAGCGCAATGTTTTCTAGAAGTGTGCCCACCCTCCGATTTTTTCCTGCGTCCGCCACTGCATCAACGTAGAAAATATCAAATCAAATTAGTTCATATTTTGAGCTACACAAAAAATGATAAAATCTGACAGATTTGGAAGTGTTCAAATTTTGCAATGTTTACTACTTTCAAATTTCAGATTTGTCATTTTTGCGCAGCCCAAAATACGAGGTATTATTTTCTGCGATTTTACAGGTCGGTAGATACAACATTGTCTACGTGCAGAGTTTTTCCAGAATTTTTAACATCAAATTGTGTTTTTCAAAAAATTCAAAATAAAGGGCTCCATGTTGCCCGGGTTCTATTAGTCCACTCTCTCCATTTTACCCCTCTTATATCTGCTTTAGAAAGACTAAGATAAGAAAAAAAAAGGAAGCACTAGTGCTGCCTACTGGTTTTACTGCTGCTGAGACCATTCTCGTACTTTGCTTTTACTTATGTGAGTCAACTACGTGTGATCTGACAGTGGCAAAATAATAAAAATACAAGAGTGCACCTGCCAAAGAAAATAACAAGGCTCTGTGTAGTTGCAAAGCATCGAATTACAATCTTGTCTCGGCACCTAATTTCAAACTTCTTAAGTCCCATGTTGAACAGAGTGTTTCAATATATTTTTATGAACATAAGTAATGTATAGTGCCACGAGCAAAGTAGAATTCAGAAATATCCGGATTCTGGGTGAAAAACAGCATTAGAAAGAAACTGGAGCGGTTCCCAAAATACATACTCATCATATAGTACAGCTACTTACTTTCAGTGATAGTTGAAGTTATAAGAGAAATTTCCTGAATCAGAATAAGAATAACCTCGGAAGGATGTCCGTAAGAGCATCCAACAATTGTTTCATCAGATCCCAATTCTTGATCAACCAATTGCTCAATATGGTGTGGACCCCACTCTCTGAATGTTTGTAGAAACTTTAAGACAAAAATTTGCAGGGATTTCTCCTTTTCATCCTGTAAAAATTATTGCAAAGAGATACAAGATATAGTACTGACTACTGTGATAATGGAGTAACTAAATACGATACTGATTAACTTATCATAAAGCACAAATAAATGCAGTTATGTCGAATACTTAACAGAACTCTAATCGTCTTCAGCAATCATTCCTGTTACCACACTTAAGGATTTTACGGTGTCTTTGGTTTATGCCAAGTTTACCCTACAAAACTTGAGGTTTTTCTTGCCCATAAGTTGGTCAGCGTTGGCAAAAAAATGAACAAGGGTCGGTAGTGGAGCATTGGCATGCCAAATGTTGGCAACTATCACCAAAAGGTTGGTAAGGTACACTTTGCTCACAATCTAAACATACCCTTAATGTTATATTTCTAGAAAAAACAAAGTTGTATGTTCTAGCTTGTAACCACACGTGTTAATACAATAATCATCATATTGCGAGTAGTTATAATTGAAGTGGAACTAGACTTGAAAGTTGAAGAAGAAAAACATTTTATTTTATTTTTAGATCTTAATTATAAAAAATCGATACCTCTTTTCTTTTCTTTGTACAACACTCCTTGTTAAACACAAGCCCAATGGCCAAACAAGTAGACACAGCCAAATGTAAGTATTCAACTTCACTTTGTGTTTGATATATAAGTTTGTCCAATAATACTCTGTGTATTTGGAATTTCTCGGGAAGTACGCTAAGACATGAAACTAATTAGTCATGTCATGGAGAAGAACCGGAACACACAGTAAGTTATAAATGCCTACCCCCTTTTACATTACATTGAAGTATGGAGATCTTTGTCTAGTGTATGATCCTAATCATACGAAGGGTCGTTCAAAAAGGGATCTGCCAAGCTTTAAGGGACATACCTTATCATGGGCATTCTCGTACTTGCGCCAAAGTGTATTTAAGACTCCCTCCTCCGTGCTATCACTAGAATGACAAATGATGAGGAAACCAATCATGCCGATGCGCACATGACAATCAAGTAATTATGACATATTTTATCTATAAACCCTTACAATTACCGTAGTCCGGAAAAACATGTTAGATACCGTTGACAAGTAATATGATAGTGTGAAATGGTACATTTGGTGTGCCTGGCTAACCATAATATTTAGCAGTTTCATAACTGGCAAGGATATAGCCCTTTTGGGCGAATAGCTATGGCCATCCGGGCGAATAGTTTCATAACATGTTAGATACTATCCGGGAGTTCGACACCTACTTCAAATTGAAGAAGGACTGCACCGGCACGGTAGGTTTTACCTCAATTCAGAAGAGCACGATGGTCATGAGGTTGCTTGCATATGGTGCTCCTGCAGATGCACATGATGACTATCTGCGCATGAGCGAGTCCACGGCCCTTGAGTGCTTGAACAATTTCTGTCGGGCAGTGGTTGCAATCTTTGGCCCAAGGTACTTGCGATCACCCAATGCGCAAGATACTGCTCGTCTCCTCGCAGAGAATGAAGCAAGAGTCTTTCCTGGGATGCTTGGTAGTATCGACTGCATGCATTGGGCATGGAAGAACTGTCCATTCAATTGACAGGGGATGTATAAGGGAAAGGAAGGAGAGTGCTCGGTGATTCTTGAGGCCGTGGCTTCATATGATCTATGGATTTGGCATTCATTCTTTGGTATGCCAGACACTCACAACGACATCAATGTCTTGCAGTGCTCGGATGTCTTTGCCGTCCTTGTCGAAGGCCATGCTCCCCCTGTGAACTATGAGATCAATGGGCACCAGTACACAAAGGGCTACTATCTTGCAGATGGCATCTACCCGAAGTGGGCAACATTTGTGAAGAGCATCTCCAACCCTGTGCCAGGAAGCGCGAAGGCTTGGTTTTCTAAGTGCCAGGAGGCTTGTAGGAAGGATGTTGAGCGGGCATTTGGCGCGCTGCAGTCTCGATTCGCTGTTGTCCGGTACCCAGCTATGACTTGGTCCAAGTCCAACATGTGGGAGGTGATGCAGTGTTGTGTGATCTTGCACAACATGATCATTGAGAGTGAGCGGGATCACCCGGTGCCTGACAGTGAGGCAAAGGCACCATACTACCGTCAGGGTCCTCTTGCAGATGTTGATCACCAGGTGCCGGCACCATGGGCAGCCTTCCTCGCCACGCGCCGGGAGATTCGAGACGCTGGAACACATCTAGCTCTATAGAATGATCTGGTGCAGCACTTGTGGACGCGCAAAGGCAATGACAATGCCGATAATGGCGAAGCCAATGCCTAGTACGATTTGTTTTATTTGCTTGCATTGTTGAACTATTTATTTGTGTGTGGATTTGTACGTTAAACTATTTATTTGTGTGTGGATTTGTATGTTAAACTTTTTCTATGTGTGAATTTGTATGTCAAAAAGGGTCGGCCTTGTTTATGCCGAAATATGGCCGAATCGCCGGCTGGAGGGCGGCCTGGGTTCACGGCTGGAAAACACG
Source organism: Poa pratensis (assembly GCA_947311845.1). Classification (NCBI taxonomy): domain Eukaryota; kingdom Viridiplantae; phylum Streptophyta; class Magnoliopsida; order Poales; family Poaceae; genus Poa; species Poa pratensis. The sequence goes on from CAMZMU010000074.1 coordinate 51,150,244, forward strand.
CCCCCAGGTTCCGGATTCGCGCCGTTTGGCGATGCGGCGGCCGAAAAATCGGAATTTTAAGCCCTGGGGGGCGAACGACTGGAGATGCCCTAACCTGTTAGCTATTTGAAGATGATTGCCTCCTCTCCTTTGGGCGTTTACGTCTTTCGCATGTCTACGTGATTGCAGCATGAAGGCGTAGTGCTGTGGTATACGTATTGTGTATGACATCTGTCCGCTTCGTTCCTAAACGATTAGAGAACTACTCCGTCCAACTCCCATTCTTATTGTAGGGTGTGTTGTTTTCTTTGAAAAATCAATCTTGGACTACCTTTGACCAATTTTTAGGAAAAACTATCATTATTTTAAATACTAAGAAAATAAAATATGAAAATGTATTCCATAATAAATCTAATGATACTGATTTTGACATTGTAAATGCTAATAATATTTTATAAATTTTTGAAAAATCATCTCGGTGGACTTTTCAAAAAAAAGTACACCTTCTAATAAGAAACGGAAGGATCGGAGTACATCGTTTTGGATCGACAAGTCTCGGTGGCGTAGCGGTAAATTTTAATAATTCTCGTCAACTGACTGGGAGGTGGATAGTCAGCATTTGGCAGGGTAGCATCCATGTGTCTCCTTCCCCTGAGTCATCGCCATCAAGCTGAGTAGTGTAGGAATGCGAGCTGGACCGTTGCAGGGGGACAAACAATCCCTGGCAAACTGGAGGTGGATCGCTGTCAAGGGCAAGATTGCATTGGTGTGTGGCCTTCCCCCTAAATCGTCGCCAGCACGCTGGATAGTGTAGGAAGGCGAGCTGGACCGCTGAAGGGGGACGATGGTTACAGGGAAAAGAGATGAAGGATGTGTGGGTTTTGTTTTCCTAGGCGAAAGTTTTAACAATGTCAATTGTAAATTCATTGACAAACACAGAAGAGAGAATTACAAAATCATACCACAATTGGGGCAGGAGTAACGAGTCAGTACCAACACTACTAATTTTTTCAAAATAGAACCAACACTGGGGTAAACACAACACGTGGCGCTGATAGCTCGGCTTAGCCGTTCTGACACGGCGGGCCCACGGTCAGCGCTGACGTGGCACAAACGGCCGTCGACGGCCGCCGTTTGGACCGCGCCCGTGCCTGGTCTAGACCAGCCCGGTCGCACGGCTCGGTCGGACCCAGTCCTCACTCTGCGAGCTCGCGCCCCCGTCCGCTTCCTCCCACTCGCAGCCCTGCTCCAGTCGTCGCCAGGGCCGCCGCCCTTCTCCGGCGTGGTTCTCCGGCTGCCGCCGCCGTCGGCGTCGAGATGGTGAGCTGGAGCGACGGCGAGACGTCGCCCGATACATTTCTGAGTTCAGAGGTAAGCAATCCATCCTCCATTGGGTTTCCGATTTGGGGATTTAGGGTTTCCGATTTGGGGATTTCATGGAATCGTCGATTTAGCCTCGAATTCATCTCCCTTTTGCTTCGTTTGTAGTATCCAGAGGGGGGCTTTATTCCTGAATCGATCGAGGATCCAACCTGGTGCGGCATTGCTCTGGATACGACGTATGTTTGCTGCGTCCACAAGGAACAACCAGAGTGATTCGTAGCTTATGCTGGGAGAAACACAGGGAGGCGTTTTCTGGCGTGTTCGATTCAGAATGTAAGTTCTTGCTTGCATTAATTTAATTAATGTTTGCTGCACTTTAGGTTTGATGTTATTAGTCTTTGTTTAAGTACTGATGTTCTGATAATGAGGAGAGCTAGTTGGATAGCATGAATTTAATTACAGCAGCAAATTAGCTAGTTAAATATGGCTATTTTTTTAATAATATGTTTTTTAATTAAATTCGAAAAATATTACGCAATTCAACGAAATTTCAGAAATAATGCGGCCTCGGCCAGGGCTAAGCCGATAAGGGTCTGTCGGCTAGGGCTGGGCCGATAAGCACTTGTCGGCTTTGGCTAAGCCGAAAAGGTGGCGTGGCGGGCCAGGCCTGCGGCCGACAGGCCTTATCGCGTCACGTGTGGGCGCTAGTCGGCCACGTCTAAGCCGACAGGCTAATCGGCCAAGCCTGGGCCGATAGGACGCTGGATAAGCATCTCCTTCCTCACGTCCTCTCTCTCGTCTCTCTCTCTCCTTTTCTTCTCATTTCGAAAACCAGCAGCTCGGGTGCTTCGTTTCACCGGCGATCTATCAATCCAGCCATCAAATCTTCCTCCTAGAAGTGTTAGAGTGTTAAGGCAGCATTGGTGTTGTTTGGTTGGAGCAATGGTGGAGTTTAGGTGGAGGTTGGTGTAGAGTGGTGGTGGTGTAGCGTGGTGGTGGTGCAGCGTTGGTGTAGTGGCGGTGATGGTGACGGTGCTGGTCCATTGAATCGGCACGCTTCAAGGATATGCGTTTATTTGGCTAATTAGGGTTTACTGTTAATTATGTATGCATTAGTGTTAAGGTGGTAGTGTGATATTGATATTGCTAAGTATTTGTTGCGCTAGTAATAGTAAGTATATAGTTTCTGGCATTCAACGAGCAGTTCGACTTTCTGAACTCGGATGCGGTAATCTGGCGGCCGTACACGGAAGCACAAAAGGAGGCTAAATACCCGGGTGGTATCTCTGACCTGTGCACGAGAGATCGCGCATACTGGATGACAAAATCAAAGATTGTCTTCGATATCTGCATGGAGGAGATGGCCCAGCAGCGGGTTATGAGGCAATTTGGTCTACGACAACAGCCACTTCCTCTGTCGACAGAGGAACACGTCCCACCTATCATCCACGGGTGTGTTTAATTACGCATTGTTCATTTATCGAAAACTCAATACATTTATGCATTCCTAAATTATCTAACACTTAATACTACTGTAGACTCACAAGAAAGGGAAGTAATAGGACCGCACTATCGTGGATGCGGAGGGTTGGCAACTACGTTGCAGAGTGGGACACTGCGACGACACGAGTCTGGCAGGAGGAGCTCGGGGTTTGATATTGAACTATTCAATTCCTAAATGCAAATTTACATGACCTCGACCCGGTTACGCATTACGAATTTTGAGCACCCTGAGCTTACACCGGCTCCTACTACATGGGATATGTATCCGAGCCAGTCTACTGCAGGCTCCATACAGTACGCGGTAAGCGATTAGTTAATTCTTACAAATTTTGCAAAATTATGTAGAACTTACTGATAACCATGCAAATTACAGGCTGAATTGACTTACCAGCTACAGACGGATGTGGATCGTCCGGCCCTCTATTGGACCGCCCGCACCATCAGTCCTGGGTGCAGCGCTTGGAGGAGAGGCTGCGAGGTATCTACCAGGCTATCACGTGCACACGTGCGTCTGACGTCGATCACCGCCAAGCACCACAACGCCCACCACGTCATCCCCCGCACCGGCAGCAGCCACAGCGGCATGAGCCGCAGGTCACGCCTCAGGATCGACAGCAACCGCGACCTCGTATGACGTCGCACCCGTTTCCCAGAGCACCCTCTCCTGGCCAGGCTGGAGGCTTGACGTCGCACCCGTCGCCCAGAGCACTCTCTCCTGACCAGGCTGGAGGCTCGACTTGGCAGCAGCAGTTTAGTCCCACGACAGGCTACCAGCTTCGACCACCTCCCAGCCACATGGTAAGTACCTTGTAAATTTTTATTCACCACGCTAAATGCTACGTACTTGTTTCTTACTGTTGTATTGCATCCAGGATATCGTCCGTCTATGTCTGCTCAGCAGTCGTCTGGATCCGCATGGGAGAGTGAGCACGAAAGTGGGACCATACCTGAAGCACGCACACAACTGGACTATTGGATGGGTATGTACAATACTCCTCCACCCTACCCCACACAGGAGACGCAGGATGACGATGATGCTGGATCACTGATTCCTGGACGTGCCATTGTGCAACCCAACAGGCTGGGTTGGACTTCGCCAGATCCGAACCTTGTCAGACCTCCGCGCATGCGCAGACATCGTCCCTGACACTTCTGGAGACATTCATGTACCTATCTATGTATGAGATCTTTTAATTAAGTACGACTTTGTAATATTATGTATGAGATCTTTTAATTAAGTAGGACTTTTTTATATCTATGTACAACTAGACATATGTATCAATGCATGCAACTTTGAGCAGTCCTCTTTATTGAATCCACATAATATTACACAAACAACAAAACATCGATACTAACGGACATACAACATCAACTACGGGAAAAGAAAATTCATCTACCATCGACACATCCTCCTGCATCACTCTTGCCTTTCGATGCCGCAACACCCTTGTTCTTTGACGCAGCAACACTCTTCCCCTTGGACGATCCTTCACCCTTCTCCTTTGACGACGCAACACCCTTGCCCTTTGCCGCCGCGGCCGCTTTCTTGCTCGCTTCACTCGGCATGAATATATCATCTTCATCCTCGCTCTCCTCGATCCATAAAACAGGACTTCTGATAGCGCTGACCACCTCAGATTATGTCCGATATTGACCCTTCTTCTTCTGCCACCTAGCATGGATCCTGAGAAGTTCTTCCCGTATTTCCTCCCAAGTACTCGCTGGCCACCCATGCCTGCATAGCTTCGCTGATAGCTCACGGAGATGAGGTGGATGATCAATAATATCCTCAAATGGCACTTCCTTATTGTCTACCTTGAACTGGCCTGTGAACTGCAACAGGAGGCACGACATTCCTAATCGGAAACTACGATCTGAGGGAAAGCTCGACATACTCGAGTGAGTGGACGAATGGTTGCCAACCTCGGTGAGATGGGGTTCTTATAGGCCGAGATGAGAAGAATTTGGCGGGAAAAACAGGCGGGAGAGAAGAAGTCAGGGAAAAGGGCGGGAACTAATTTGGCGGGAGAAACAGGCGGGAACTACTTTGGCGGGAGAAATAGGCGGCAACAAATTTGGCGGGACAAAAAAGGAGGGAGAGGACAACGCGGAAAAAAACGCGGGAATGAGTGCTGGTAGCGGCTGGAACGGATCATGCAGCACTCGGCCCAGCCAAAGCCGACTGGGCCTGGTCGGCTTTGCCAAGGCCGACAGCACCTTGTCGGCCCAGTCCTGGCCTATAGGGCCCAGTCGGCTTAGCCCTAGCCGATCAGTTTCTCTAACCCGAACAGGCGTCGGCCGACAGGCTTATCGGCCCAGCCCAGGCCGACATGCCCTTATCGGCTTAGCCCTGGCCGAGGCCGCATTATTTCTGAAATTCCGTTGAATTGCGTAATATTTTTCGAATTTAATTAAAAAAATGTATTATTAAAAAAATAGCCAGTAGAGCAGAAAATTGTTTATTAGTTGCAGTCTATATTTTTATACATGTGCATCCAGTATTTATGTATGTAGTTGCATACTGATTTAGTTTATATTTTTTTGTTAGCAAGCAGAAAATTGTGGATTTGTGGAGTGGATAGATCCTGAGTGGCCAGATTCACTTCAGTATGCATTACATCATTTGTGGAGCAAGGTAGATGAGCTCACTATGAAAAATTTGGAAGAGCATTTTGATCACACTTGTATGAGCAAGAATCTGGCTGATGACCTGCGTCAAATGGAGAAGAAATACAATTTACTAAAGGTTCAGCTGGAAAACTTCGCCGCCATTTTGAAGGAAGAAGAGGAGGATGCTGCAAAATTTGAAGCATGTGTTCAAGCAAAGATTGAAGCTGAGGCAATGGTGGCAGAGATGGTGGAGGAGAACAAAAAACTGAAACAAGAGCTGTTTGAGCTTAGGGAGGTGCAGAAATAGAGTGAGCCTACGATGTAGGTGGAGAAGAAAATCACAGGTGGTCAAATTGAAGCCCTGAAGGTGGAGAAAAAGAAGCTGGAGTATGCTATGTTTGATCTGTTCAAGGCAAACAATGCAAGAAGAGAGAAGCTCACCAAAATTCAGCAGATCCTTTCTGATTCCGACGCGATGTAATAGCTTAGATTCAAATTATGCATCAGTATGAACTTGGTGGAAGCATTAGTGCATCAATTTGTGTTGTGGAACCTATATTAGTATTTGTGGACCTATGTATGGATTGGAAAAACCTATTTATGGATTTTAATTTGAACCTATATTAGTATTTATGTTAGTTGCTAAATCTGTCCAGAAATGCTATATTTGAATATTTGTGGCACCTCAAACTTAATTGAAATTGGTGTATAGAACTAGTTGAAAGTTGTCGTCGACGAATTTCGTCGACGACAACTTGGTGTATAGAACTTGTTGAAAGTTGTCGTCGTCGAATTTCGTCGACGACAACTTGGTAACTAGCATACACATACATTTCAACACATACACACAGATTTAAGCCAAAAAAAATGCCAGAAGTAGTGGTAACTAGCATACACACACATTTCAACACATACACACAGATTTCAACACATACACACAGATTTCAACACAGACACAAATTTGTCTCATAATTTGGTAATTCATCTCATCATAGATAGAGTTTTGGGCACAGCCAGAAGTAGTGGTAACCAGCAAGTTCTGAATTACAACTACATCACCAAAATATAGCAGTTGTGGTAATTAGCAAGTTCTGAATTACACACAACCATTTCACCAAAATATCAACAAGTTCTGGAGATAACACACATGTGTTACTTCACAAACTCATGAGGAAGGACCAGCCTCTCCATCACCATCATTTCTTTGGTACCCACAGTTGAAGTAGCCCATGCCCTGTACCTTTTGTACCCACTGTCATCTGCACCTTCACTGCTATTGCCTTCTCTTGGTCTTGGAGCTGTAAAGGCTGATCTTGGGGGAGCAAAGGCATGTCTTGCAGCAGGTTCTGGTGGTGCAGCTGATCTCCCAGTTGGTGCTGCTGCAGCTGATCTCCCAGTTGGTGCTGCTGTAGCTGACCTTGCTGCTGCAGCTGACCTTGCTGATGCAGCTTGTCGATGTGCAGCTTGGGTTCCAGGTGCTGGTGGTGGAGGTGCTCTTCCAACTGGTGGTTGTGGTGGAGCAAACTTTCTCCGGGGTGGAGTTGATCTTGCTTCACCTTGGCTTGATGCAGCTGATGAGTTTGCTTCACCTTGGCTTGGTGGTGGAGGAGGTGGTGGTGGAGATGATCTTGCTTCACCTCTGTTGGGCTGTTGTAAAAGAGAGAAAGAGTGCATAAATGGGGCAGTACATGCATAACACACATGCTAAAAAAATAATTACTAGATAGATAAACTGACCAGATGCTTGTTCTTTCTTATCCTCAAATCTGGCCTCAATGCTTGTGGGCAGCTGGTGTATTTGTGACCCTGCATCTTGTAGTTAGAGCAAGTAATTGTCCCCATTCTAGATGTATCTTTTGGCTTTGGAACCTCAAACTTGCCCTTCCTTCTCTTCTCTTGCCTTCTTCCCTTCTTGATGTCAAAATAAGGTGGTTCAATGTCAGGACCACCTGTATTAGGCCAGTCATGCTGCCCTGGCACAGGATAAATGATTGGCCTGTATGCCTCTAGGTACATGGGTTTCTTGAAGAAGGGGCTGACATAATCTTCTGGAAACTGCATGGCCTTGATAATTGCACTGCAAGCATGGTTGCAAGGCAGCCCTGTGACATCCCACCTTCTGCACCCACATGTCCTGGCCGCCAAATCGACAGCATGTGTCTGGTCACCCTTCCCATTTGTCACTTGCCACAAATCAGTCCCTGAAACCATAGGTGTGCAATATCTGGAGTACTTCTTGGCTAGCTCTAGCTGCTCAGTGTAGTGAGGAGTTATCTCCCATCTTGCTTGTTCTCCCCCTTCTCTCTTCTCAAAACCTCTTACCATTAACTTGTTTTTAATGCCTTCAATCATGGTTTGTATAGGTTTCTTCCTTACATTCAGGATGTACCTGTTAAAAACCTCATTAAGGTTGTTGACAACCAAATCTGTTTTGCAGTTGGTGTCAAAGGCATGCCTTGCCCATGTGTGTGGAGGGATCATACTTAGCCACTTCCAAGCATCTTCACTCTCTGCCTTCAAATTGTCCATTGCTCTGTCGAATTGGTCCTTATGATAAGCATAGCTTGCAGCATCCATCAATTTTTTCAGATCTTCCCCTCTGAACCCTGATGTTTGGAAATTTGCATAAATATGCCGTAAGCAGTAACTGACAGGGCTGTGAGGAAATACTTGGCTGACAGCCTTGATGAGCCCCTGTGTACAACATTACATCAGTTTGGTGTCAAATGCATTATTGTAGTTGTAAGTTGTCGTCGACGACTCGACGACAAGACAACTTAGTTGTCGTCGAGGGGTCGACGACAAAAGTCGACGACAACTTTTGTCGTCGACCCCTCGACGACAACTTGGATAGTAGAACTAGATGCTGCAACAACATACCTTCTGTCTGTCAGACATTATCGTGTACTTCCCAAACTGCCCTTCATCTCCACCCAAAGCATACTTGAGTTGAGTCAGAAACCATGCCCAGTTGGCTGTGTCCTCTACTGTGAAAATTGCAAAGGCAATTGGGTACATGTTGTTATTTCCATCTCGGCCTGTTGCAGCTAGAATTTGAGCACCAGTGGTAAGCTTGATAAAGCATCCATCCAAGCCTACACACAAAATAGAATGACAAGTTAGTTATGCATTTCAAGCTGCACACAAAAAATAAAATAAACACAAGAAAGAAATAAAGTAAACCAATTTTCTCACCTATGAATGGCCTGCATCCTTTGAGAAAACCCTCTCTTGGTCCATTGATACAAAAAATAACCCATGGAAAGTGGGGCCAGGGTGAGGGTTTTCTTTAGTAGGAGCTGCTGTCACTGTGATCACAATTACTCTACTGCCAGGATTAGTATCAACCACTGCCTGAGCAAAATCTCTAAGTCTAAAGTACTGCTTCTTGTGATCACCTAACACAGATTCAAGAGCCAATTTTTTTGCCCTGTAGGCCATCATCTTGGGCACCTTAATACCATGCTGTTGCCTAGCAAGGTCTATGAGGGACTGAATGTTTGTGTGAGGATCAGATCTGAACATACCTTCATAGTTTTCAGCCAACCACTTGGCACTGACCCTAGTTGTCTTAGTTGTGGTCTCACAGAAATGCTGCAGGTACATCTTCCTTATGCAAAATGTCTTCTCCCCACTGATCTCAGATGCCACAATGTAGAAAGGGCAGTCCTCCTTGATGCACATCACAATAACTCTCAAATTAGAGTTCCTGTGATAAATGTAGTTCCTGCTCTGTGCAATGTGCAAATTGATGATTACCTCTCTGAATTGCTGCACATTTCTGAAGCACATCTTCATGCAAATTTGCTCGTGTGCATGCATCCTCCTCTCATCATACCATTTCCTAGGTTCCTGTTTTTTCCCTCTGCTCCTTCTGCCCTCCTTCGGTGGCACCATTGAAATTGGTTCAAACATATCATCATCACTGTCATTAACAAAACCAGTGGATCCATCATCATCTGATGAGGGTATGTAGTCAACAACTGGTTCAACTGGCACACATGAATGAGACCTCATTGTGGGCCTTTTCCTAACAGGCAACTTCTTCTTCGGTTTTTTCACATTTTCAGGGGTGGTGGTGGTTCAAACAGTGGATCATCTTCTGCTACAAACAAATCTTCAATGTCGGTGTCACCTTCACAATGCAACATTGGATCTTCTCTGACCCTCCTCATCTCCTCTAACCTCTCAGCTATTTCTTCTTCTTCCTTGGACCTGAATTCTTGCATTGCAGCAAACTCTTCCTCTCCCATAGAAAAATATCCATCCTCTTCTTCATCACCTGAGCTCACATCTTGTACTACAATTGACTTGCCCTTCTCACCCACCATGTTCACACTTGTTTGAGTCGACAAAACAAGATTATTCTGACTGGCACATTGACTTGCAATAACAGAACCATCATGGTCAAGAACATACACAGGAGAAGGACCGAGATCTAGCACAATTGGTTCTGCATAGCTAACAATGGCTTTAGATGCAGCTGCTCGTGCTCGGGAAGGTCTGCCCCTCTACACAATCAAGGGCAGCACTTTGGTTGATTCAAAGAAATCAAGCAGTTCATATATTTTCACATTGTTATCGACAAGTTCCATTTCCTCCCCCTTTCTGCAGTAAACTGAATCCCTAATACCATACCCTTGTGTCTCAATCAGTGCAAGAATATTCATATACGTTATAGCATCTCGGGCAAGTGTCCTCTCAACATTATCCAATCAATCGAAATGAATTCTGACATCCCAGACCTCAGTATCCAAACTACAAAGCAGTAGAAATAACGAGAATTAAGAAAATCCCAGTAGAAATAACAAGAACTAAGAAAATCCCCAATCTTCAGTGAACCCTAACCCTAAATCCCAAAGTAGCTACACTACTGTATAGAAATCGAGACAGCGATAGTTGAACTTACTCCGCGCAGCCGAGCCTGTGCGTCCACGCGTGGCTCGTCGCCGGATTGGCGACCCACATCTCAGCTAGCCTGGCCGCCGCCACCGACGGACGCCGCTCTGGCCAGAGCTCATCCAGGCCGTCGTCCACGCTCTCAGCTCCAGTGCTTGCGCCGCTGCCGCATCCGACACCACCAGACGCACCGCTGCCTCCGACAGCACCAGACGCACCGCCGCCGCCTGAGCCGCCGCCGCCGCCCGGATTCGCCGCGTCGTCCATCGCGCGGGAGAGAGGAGAGTGGAGCTCGCAGAGTGAGGACTGGGTCCGACCGAGCCGTGCGACCGGGCTGGTCTAGACCAGGTACGGGCGCGGTCCAAACGGCGGCCGTCGACGGCCGTTTGTGCCACGTCAGCGCTGACCGTGGGCCCGCCGTGTCAGAATGGCTAAGCCGAGCTATCAGCGCCGCGTGTTGTGTTTACCCCAGTGTTGGTACTATTTTGAAAAATTAGTAGTGTTGGTACTGACTCGTTACTCCTGCCCCAATTGTGGTATGATTTTGTAATTCTCTCAACACAGAAACATGCTTATTTACTATTAATAAAAAAAGTTAATGATATTAGTGAAAGGAAGATAATGTTGATAAAGAAAAGTAAAAATATTTCATGAAAGAAAAAAATTACATCACATCATACTCATGACTCCTCGCAACACTGCTAGAGAGACGTAGGGTGACATGCCGACAAGACAGGCCCAACTAGAAGTATGTAGCGGTTGCTTTTTAACTCGACAGAGCCGATGCACCAGCTAGATAATCGATCAACACGAGGCTATTTAAACCGGGAAATAAGTCCCGAATGGAGCGGTGTGGTACTAAACTATAGAGAGGCGCGTGCGTGGATCGAGGACGGTCGACATCGTTCTTAGCCCACCTATAGCTAGCACTTTGGATATGCTGGGTAATCGGCTCAGTATGCAAGTTGGTCCTCATGGTCGCTCTCGAAAAAGCGATCTACAGTACATTGTACTAGCTAGCATGTAAAAATAAAATGCACATCGCAAACACTCACACCAAGGAACGACACCATAAAGTTGCAAGAGGAGCAGTCAGTGGCAAAATCCAGAAATTGATACAAGCAGGGACAAACACATGAAGTCTAAACTTTTTTAAGACACAAAAACGATTTATTCAGCAAAATCAAAGGGCCAAGGAAGATTCAATTTCCATAACTCATAAAATATGACTACCAACAACATCAAATAACATAAATACAACTTAAGAACTACTAACATGTACTCTGGCACTTGGGTTGCATAATTGGCAAGATAAAACTGCCGAATTAAATGACCTTTATGATTCATTAGTCCTAGTTTGTAGTGTTACTTTCCCGGGGCTAAAAGTGGCTCAGAATGACGGAGGTGCTAAAGAGACCAAAACTAGATGGGGTGGACAATGGCGGAAGAGGATCCACAACCCACAGCAGCTCTAGCAGTGCAGAACAACGACAAGAACGCAAACTCTTGTGGCGGCGGCGTGATCAAGATGGGGATTTAAGGAGGGGAAGTAGCAAAAACTTTTTTTAGACAAAGAGTGGATAGCTAGGTCTGGTACATGACTTGGGTGTGGGTCCTGGAATACCAGTTCACCAAATTGGCCCAGACTTAGAGCAATACGTTGCATTAATGTAGGTCGCGGTGAGGGCCGATCCAAACATATTCTTAGGCTCAGGACGAATTAAACTAACAAATATTATACTAAATTGTTATACTTATTTATGACTTAGTTTAGTCATATATTATAATCTTAACTAGTATAGTTTCTATATCTGTTATGTTTCATAGTTGACCACAATTGCACGTTGGTACTATTAATCAAATAAATCTTTATTATACACTTAAAATGTATATCCATAAAAGCTGTGTTATAAAAAATTCGTGTGTCCTAAAGTAAGATTCTCCTTGATGCTTTTTGGATTTCAATAACATAACTCATATAGAGTATATGTAAATATTTGTATGTGGTATATGTATGTGTGGTTGAGCCTATTTTAATATCATTAGCATCATACAATCTAATTGATAAATATTTTACTATTCGCTTCTAGTGTATGGTTAGGTAAGCATACTTATATTATATAAACTTTCTGAGTACAAATTGTAATCGTGTTGGTTGGTTATTACAGTCTAGATGTTAGCCCTCCAAAAAATGATACGGGCCATGACATAGATGTTCTAACCGGAAAAACCGAGAGTAGGAACTGATTCAAGATCTCAAGTTCATCTACATATGACCAATGATGTAAATATACCATTAACTATTAATAAATAATAATGCAATATATGTGAGCAAGATACTTGCTATGCCAAAGAATCCACCTGCAACATTTTACCTACAATTTCCAGAAAAAATCAAGAACAGGTACAGTTTGGAGCTCAGCAACCTGAACAACCATGTTGTATTGTATCTTGCCGCCGTCATAGACTCGGTCTGATCCTAAGATCCAGTCACCCCTTCGTGACCACGAAAACTGACCCAGTTCGTTCGAGAGTGAGTTCATTCAGAGAGGCCTGGTCTTGCGGCCGGATGCACGGCCACAGAGGAGTGCGTTCTTGGGGATGGGGTTCTCGTCCCGCCACGAGTTGGCCGGCGAGTAGACCCGTAGGTAGAACTGCTGGCCCAGGTACTGCCTGCCCCAGCTCTCCGACCTCACGTTCCACATCCCCACGTTGTCCAGCGGCATGTAGATCGCCGTCCACGAACCAGGATACACCTGCAAGAAAAGTTCAGAAGATCAGATCGACACAGGCAGTTGTTCCTCCTTGCAGTTAGCTGATCCACTTATTGTCACTGCAGAGTAATGAACCACTATATATACCTGCAGTGTGTACCGAGCGATCGCGTCTCGAAGGTTGTAGCTCTGACGGCTCGCCGGCGTCCACGGTCCTCCCTCCATCCCGACGACCCAGAACGCGTAGCCGTCGATGTGCCACGACTGCACGAGGTTCTCGGCGTTCTCGAAGACCACCTCGACGTAGTCCCGCATGTTGGACGCCATGACGGCCGTCTGGAGGTATCCGGGGCCGCCGGACGGGTTGTCGGGCATGCTACCCGGCGTGAACACGCCCTGGATGTTGTAGAAGTCGGCCACCTTGAGGGGGGTGTCGGCCGGGATGAAGGACACGCTGTTGACCGCGTATCTCAGCTTGCCGTTGATGGACTCCCGCGAGTTGGCCAGCCTCATCGTCCTCGTCGTGTTCACGAGGCCGTAGTGGTATGAACCTTGCGGGTTCGGCCTTGGTCCGCTCGCTGTCAGATTCCACCTGTGTATTCAGAGAATTTGAGGAACAGATGATGTCTCAGTCATTCAAAATAGTATCTGTAACTTCAGTTTTAACAGCTGTGTTTGTTAAGGAGCCGCTAGAATTTCCAACAGCATGTTCAAACTTCAGGCAATGTACGATGCAGAGATGGATAATCTTACCGGATTGATCTAGCCTGATTCAGAGACCAGTCAATCTCGATCGTAGGCCCAGGGGGAGGTGGCAAAGCTGCAGCGACTCCATTTGAGTTGCTGTAGTGGAGCATGGCAGTGTTGGTGAGCACAGGGTTCGTGAAGCGCGTCGACACCACGATGGTGTAGTCTTGGGGTGGCTGATCAGCCGTCACGAGGAACGAGTAGGACTGGCCTAGATGGACGTCGAGCGACGAGTACGTGATCTGCATGGTGTGTGATCCCTCCACCTCAACCAGGAGCAAGGAATGGCCTTGGATCCTAATGTTCACTGAGGTTGAGATGCCCACATTGGACACCCGAAAGCGATATGTTTTCCCTAGAAAAATTACGTCAAGCTGGTTTAGTACAGAAATATGAGGTAGTTGTCAGCTATTTTGCTTTGTTTTAGTCTGATAATTTTACCTTGGTCTACTGTGAATCTGTTGCCATTCCAGCCTTGGCCATTGATGAGAAGTCCATCAGGGAAGGGAAGGTCATTACCACTGTCCAAGATGCCTTTCAAATCCTGCAAAGGTTCTATTCTCAGTTTAGGTGACGCACTAGGATGCAACTTAAAATTAGCACTCTTCTCACGAAATGACACAATCAGATACATCATAAGTGTAAGCTTACAGTGTGGTTGAGCTTGAACCAGTCACCGGCCAATATGGTGAAATCGCCAGCTGGGGGGTCGAATGGAACCGGGATCCTTGGGCGACTTAGGACCCTGATGCCACCGTACCCGCCGGCTGCCTTATGGAATGCAAGAGAAGGGAAGTAGTAGTAGCTCCCAATTTGGTCCTTGAACTGCATGTTGTAGGTGAAATTTCCTCCTGGAGGGATCGGGCAGTTTGTGCCGGAAACACCGTCCTGCCATGAGCTCCTTCTCTGCTGAATCCCTTGCCTGCAATGTATGAATGATGTGATAGTTACATAATTGTATTATTTGGCGCGGTCAAAAACTTTCACGTGCAAACGGCATAACTATGCCTCTGTCATGCAATGGTTTCAAGATCAGGTAACTACGAGAGATCAGTAGTTACAATTCAGTATAATTGACTCATAGCTCATACGGAACATACCAATGTGTCCTTTTCTTTTTACTTCTTACTCAGTACATTCACTGATTCACATCATTGAGGGACCATATCTTATCGCTGTAACGCCGTTTTCTTACACGAGAAGTTATCCAACATGAGAAGTATGTGCCTGTCGGTGTAAATAAGTGAACTCTTGCTAGCCTTGAAAAGGCAGAAGAATCCAGAAAACGCATCAACCTGCTGCACATGCTCTCGGTGCTGAAACACGCTAGGCCCACTGATACTACTGGGCATATACACTATTAGTTATACATTTGTTTCTTTTCATCACTGATCTGTAACGAAAGCGAAAGCACGATGCAAAAGAAGGAAGAACATGTTACTAGCTCTGCATGAAAGGATAGAGATGCCCCTGGATCTCATAACAGTATCAGATCACGTTTATAGTAGGCTAAGTAAATCTAGACACTTGCGTGGCCTGAGACAGCTCATTCCCAGGGACATAGGTCACGAGCTCTGCAACTGCGAGGCACTTGCTAAATCAAGTGGCCACTGCATCTACTGAAGCAAATCTAACTGCCCACTTGGACAGCCGCACAGCTGGTGTCTTGGGATCTGGCATATTCGTCTTCCGTGTAGGTCCACATTTGGACAACCAAGTCCTCTATCCCAGCAACAATGTAGTCAGTAACATGGGGAGAAAAAACGGCATTTACCCAAGATTCTTTACCCAGTAAGACAGTAACATCGGATTAAAACAAAACAGTAGCACCGAAACATCCACATCCACAGTGCGCCGAGATCGTAGCATGAATGCAGCATTCGGAGGGAAACATGGCATCATGCCGAGCTTGGAACGAGCAGCGGAGGAGGAGATGGAAATGCATCTTACCAGGAGAGGAGGAATATATGGGGCGGGGAGGTTGTTGAAGACGTTGATGATGATGTTGTCGTTGGTGACGGCGTCGATCTGCGGCCCCGGGAACTGGCCGTTGATCAGGATCCCCTGCACCGCCGGCGAAAATGCAGTTAAAAACCAGACCAAGAACAGAGCAAGAAGAAGAGGGCAATGCGCGCGCGTACTGTACTGTCGGCGAGAGCGCGCATGGACATAGGGACGTACCTCCTGCCTGACGCCGAGGGGAGAGATGGCGCCGAAGGTGACGTTCCAGGTGTAGAAGCGGTAGGGGTCCTCGGCCCTGGCGGCGAGCGGGAGGGAGGAGGCCGCGAGCGCGAGGAGGAGGACGAAGAGGCGGAGCGACGCCATTGCCGAATCGATCTCCTCGTCACACGCACGCACACTCTCAGCACACAGTGGCGAGGGAGTGAAGAAGACTAGAAGAGTGTGGACTGTGGAGTGAGGTGGTGGGCGAGGCTGGGCACAGGGGTCAAAGCGTGGCAGGGAGGAAAGGGATCGATCGATCGATCTGGTCTGGGCGAGGTAAATGAGGCGAACGTACCACGCGCCTTGCTATATTTCGGGCCGGGAAAGGGTAGTGGAGTGAGTTGGCATGACCTGCTGCATGCTATTGCTAGCCTTCACGGGACGTGCTGCGTGGGAGTGGGGGAGGGAGGAAACGGCGCGACGCGTCGACGCTGCCCGCTAAAATCTTACGGCCTTCGAACTCATGTAATACCGTTTTAGGTCTTTTACCTTTTTTTCTGATTCGTATATACACGTAGACATGTTTTAGTGTGTTGATTCACCCATTTTATGAATGAATCAGTATAAAGCCAACAGACTCAAAAATCTTACTTCTTGATATGGAGTGAGTAGTTCGTATCCTCTCCAGACGCACCGGCCAAATTCATGTCTGGCACGCTACATATTTGACGAGGGGTGGACTCGGCAAATCCCTGGGTTATGCACCCCGGGTTGATTGAGGGGGAGAGAGTTGAGCGCTGGTGATCACGACGGCTGACAAGCGAGGCGTTTTACCCAGGTTCAGCCTCCCGGAGGATAACACCCTACTTCCTGTTAGTCTGGTTATTGATGGCGAGTTGTGGCTACAATGGTGAGATGGCGATCTCGCTAGGGTTTGTGGTGGCGGCTATGAGCGTACCCTAGAACGAGGGACCCTCCTAACCTTTATATGCTAGGCTAGGTCTCAGGTGAACGGTGCCGATGGCGCTTACAAATTAGGTATGAGTCGCTCAACCTAGCCGACTATCTTGGGCCGCACGTCGTCCTCCATGGGCCTTCCTTGGGCCCTCGTCATAAGGCTAATAGGCTTGGCGTGACCCAGGTATCCCCACCGTGGGGTAGTCGAAGAGTGACCCCACGACAGGAGCCCCGAGTGTTTAGTCGAATCTTAGAGTCGGGTAAAGGACTCCTTCCTCCTGGGCACGCCGTCGGGTTCCTGAAAGGAGCAAGCAAAATTGGTCGACTCCGGCCGTTCAGGGCTCACGGAGGATCCCTTAGTCAAACTGTCGGCTCCAGGGTAAAATACTGTGAGTATGGCCTTAGTCGGTGATTTTTCGACTGCTATTGTTCTGAGTCACTCGGGAGCGCGAACAGCGCTCCCGATGGGAGTAGCCCCGAGATTAAGCTGAATTACTTGCAATTGAGGTTAAACTCATTTTTTCTTCAGTCGAAAGCCTGCTCCCGATGGGAGTAAAGAAGGGACTCGACTTGGAGTCGCGACTGGCTTTGTGTGACTTACTGTGTATTAGGCCGGTTTGGCTTATTGCACGAGTTTGTTCAGCACTTGGAGCTTACTGAATGCTCTTGCACTCGAATGAACTGTTCGAGTTCTCAATCAGCTCGTTGGCTTACTGTACGAACTTATTCAGCTCTAAGAGCTTACTGAATGATCTTGCACTCGAATGAACTGTTCGAGTTCTCCATCAGCCGTTGGCTTACTTCCTACGCCTTCGTGGTTGACGTCAGTGCTGATGTTTGTGACGCACTCTGTGTCCGATGGGACGTGACAGTGCGGTCCCTTTGTCAGTATTGACTGGAGACAGCGGTTGCCGCTTTTTTCTGACCGTTGGGCGCGAAAATTGCGCGGTGTGATGATGGCGCCTTGATTCCCGTGCGTAGTGGGCGGCACGGCCGGCGACGGTTGCCCTCTCCGCGCGACACGTGGACGGTCAGACGCTGTTGCGGAGAGCGGTTTCAGCAAGGACGGCCAGGATTGACTGACCGCGCGGTACATAATTTTCACCGCGGCGGTGAACAGTCCGTCCTCTCCATTCTGCCAGCGTCTTCTCCCCTGCGCCGTTCTCGCCATTGTTGCGTTTCTTGCAATTTTCTTTCTCCACCCACTCGAGCGAAGAGGTGCGATGAAGAAGGGGAAACTTGCTGCCGGCGCCGCCGCCGAGGCGAGCGTGATGAAGAAGCCGGACGGCGACTGGATGAAGTCATCAGTGAAGAGGGCTGACCTCGAGGCCCTCCGCGAGCAGGGGCTGCTGCCGCCGGCAGATCGGGCGACGGTGCGCGCGCCAGGGAAAGAGGTATTCCCTGCCCTCGTGAGGGGGAACGCGTGTGCTTCGTGGATTTCCTTCCGCGGGGCTTCGGGTTCCCTCTCCACGATTTTGTTCGTGGTCTCCTGTACGCCTATGGGATTCAGATCCACGATCTGACCCCCAATGGCGTCCTGAGCATCGCGAGCTTCATCGTGCTCTGCGAGTGCTTCATGGGGATCGCACCCCACTAGCTGCTGTGGAAATCGCTCTTCATGGTGCGGAAGAACGTCGGGAAGAACAGGCTGGTGTATCCAGTCGGCGGCTTCGGCATCCAGGTACGCGGCGACACCTCGTACTTCCAGATGAAGAAGTCGGACTCCGTCCAGTGGTGGCGGAAGAAGTGGTTCTACGTCAGGTGCGACCAAGCGGGGTTGTCACCAAGTCGTAGGCGATTTTGAGAAGGTTGTCAGCGACTTCCCTCGAAAGCCTGATGGCAAGACCGCGTCCCTTAGTGGGGTGAAAGCGCAGGCGAGCCAGTTGGCCGTTGAAGCTTGTCTCCACCTTCGAGAAGAGGATTGCTAAGATGGCCGAGTTGGCTGCTGCTAGGAAGAGTCGGTCCCAGTCGGAGTCTGTAGTGTAGACTTTTCCTTTTAAGACTATGCTTCTGCTTTTGGGCTTGAGTCTGTAATGCACTTTATATTATGCGAGTGAACATGATGATGATGAAGTGTGAATTCGTTCCTTCGGGGGTGCAGCCGCCGAGTCTTTTTTGATATCTAGCTTGGATGAATTATGTTGGTTCTTTTCCTGGCTTGACGCTGTCAATTCTTGACAGTCTGATATGGGCGAAGCTCCTGATGTTGTTGGAATGACTGGTGCGGACGATGAGGAGGACAACTCTTCGGCTGCGCCTACTCGTCGCCGTCGTCAAGCTCCTCCAGCTCCTGCGCGAAGCGTAAATGACCAGCGAGTGATCACCTTCATGAGGAACAAGGTGGTTGAGCTCGAGTCGAAGCTGAAGAGTGCTGAGTTGGAGCTGGAGCGATTGAGGTCGCGGCCCGTTGCTCCATTCTCCCAGCGTGAAGAGTTTCTGCTTGGCGAGATGGACTTGATCAGTCGACAGTTGCAAGGTTGGCCTTCTGGCATTTCTGCTTCGGCTTCTGTGTCTTCTTGCTATGCTTAATGCTTGGCCTTGATGCAGATGTGAACTCTGACTGGAAGGCTGAGCAGTTTCGAGTAGATGAGCGGGTAAAGAAAGAGGCCGCGGTGACTCACCCGAGGCGCGCCAGTTTTGGTCGAACAAATCCAGAGGTAGTGTACTGGCACTAATGCTGGATCGCACCTGGCGGGCTGCTGTGCTCTTGGAAGGTTGCAGAAAAACCCTCTGGCAGATCAACAAGGTATACTTTCCTCACAACGAGCAGCCGAATGGACTGACTGCGCTTCTGGAGAGGTTCCGTGAAGGCAGTGCGTTGAAGGAAGTCGTGCACACTCAACTTGTTGCCGGGGCGAACGTGGCATTGGCATACGTTTGACTGCTCCGGCCTAATCTTCCATTGTACAAGGTGCTTGACAGCTTGCCTGGAGAGGGTGACTATGCCGATACTCTTGCGGCCGCGCGCCAGATGATTCAGCAGGTCCAGAACTTTAGCGAGCATCTTGTAGGGCCACTTGATGCGCCAAAGGGCGAGCCTGTAGAATAAGAGTAGCAGACTGTTTGTTGTATACCGTTATCTTGTAAAATCAATTTTTCTAAGTGGAAATATGAGTGCATGTATGCCGAGGTGGGGGTAGCCCCGAGTGAGTAAATTGTATCTTGTAGACTTCTGTAAACCTGTGTGGCGCAACCTCGAGCGGATCGGGTGTGGCCTAGGACTTTGAGAGTCAAACCCGTAGGGCGCAGCCCCGAGTGCTTCGGGCGCGGCCAAGATGTTTCGAGTTGGAACTGAGCGGCGCAGCCCCGAGTGCGTCGAGTGACGGCATAGTTCTTGACTTAGACCTGTGCGGTGCAGCCCCGAGTGCTTCGGGTGGCGACCTAGGATTTCGAGTTGAACCTGTGCGGCGCAGCCCCGAGTGCGTCGAGTGGCGGCCTAGGTTTGGGCTTAGACCTGTGCGGTGCAGCCCCCGAGTGCTTCGGGTGGCGACCTAGGATTTCGAGTTGAACCTGTGCGGCGCAGCCCCAAGTGCGTCGGTGGCGGCCTAGGTTTGGATTTAGACCTGTGCGGCGCAGCCCCGAGTGCGTCGAGTGGCAGCCTAGGTTTGGACTTAGACCTGTGCGGCGCAGCCCCGAGTGCGTCGAGTGGCGGCCTAGGTTTTGACTTAGACCTATACGGCGCAGCCCCGAGTGCTTCGGGTGGCGGCCAAGGATTTTGAGTTGGACCTGTGCGGCGCAGCCCCCGAGTGCATCGAGTGGCGGACTAGGTTTATGTTGCTTTTTGACTGAAAAAGTAATGGGGAGAGCTTGTTCCACAAATCACTTCATTGATTTTTGCGAGCAGGCCGCCTCATTAAAACCCTTCCAGTCCCCTCAGGTACCCTGGTAAGGGAAAGAGTGCGTCTGAAACCTGCCGCCTTGACATGTATGCTTTGTTACAACAGGGGAGTCGACTAGGCGTAGAAGCGTCGCAGCTGTGCAACATTCCATGGGTTGTGGCAGACTGTTCCTGTCTTCGAGTCCTTCAGGCGGTAGGCTCCTCCGCCGATTGCTTATGTCACAATGTATGGGCCCTCCCATGGGGAGGCGAGCTTGTGCACCTTCTTCTGCTTGAGGCGAAGGACCAGGTCGCCTGGAACGAAAGCTCTTGGCCGCAGTCGCCGTCCGTGGTAGTTGCGCAGGTCCTGCTGGTACACGGCTGAGCGGGTGAGGGCGATGTCGCGCGCTTCATAAGGTGTCCATGTACGTCCTCGAGTGCTTCTTCTGCGTCAGACTCGTCGTAGGCCACCACTCGAGGTGCGTCAAACTTGATGTCGCAAGGCATGACCGCCTCTGCACCATAGACCATGAAGAACGGCGTGTACTGGGTGGATCTGTTCGGTGTGGTGTGTAGACTCCAAAGCACAGATGGCAGCTCTTCGACCCAGGCGCCTGCAGCGCGCCTCAATGGTACTCGCAGGCGCTTCTTGATGCCTTTGCAGACTAGGCCATTGGCCTTTTCGACTTGCCCATTGGATTGCGGGTGCGAGACTGATGCGTAGTTGAGCTTGATGCCTTGTTCGGAGCAGAAGTCCTTGAATTCTTCGGCTGTGAAGTTCGTGCCGTTGTCGGTGATGATGCTGTTCGGCACCTCGAACCTGAAGATGATGGACTGACGAAGTTAACTGCTGAGGATGCAGTCGAACTTTGATGGGCACGGCTTCGATCCATTTGGTGAACTTGTCGACTGCTACCAGGAGGTGAGTGTGCCCCCTGGCGAGGATTTCTTGAGTGGACCCACCATGTCGAGCCCCCACTGAGCGAAGGGCCAGGCGAGTGGTATGGTCTTCAGTGCCGATGCTGGCGCGTGCGGCTTGTTGGCGAACTCCTGGCAGCCGAGACACTTCTTCACGAGTTCTTTGGCATCTTGCATTGCGGTGGGCTAGTAGAACCCGGCTCGCAGGGCTTTGGCTACCAAGGCACGACTGCTGGCGTGATGCCCGCAGGTGCCTGTATGAATTTCGAGCAGATGGCTTGACCGTCGACTGGATCAACGCACCTTTGCAGGACTCCTGAGATGCTTCGCTTGTATAGCTCCCCTTGATGATGGTGAAGCCTTTCGAGCGGCGAATAATGCGCTTGGCTTCGACTGAGTTGACTGGCAGTCTCTGGTGCAGCATGTACGCCAGATATGGGCGCTCGTCCAGGTGGGCTCGATTAGCAGAACCTCCATTGGCTCCTTCTCTTTGCCTGGCGGGTTGGCGGTGCTCGTTGATGGTGTGGAGGAGCCGGGCGTGGGTCGAAGTTTGACAGACCGCTGCGTGATGCGCTCAAGGAAGACGCCAGGTGGCACCTGCGCCTTGTCTGAGCCCAGGTTGGCGAGGGCGTCGGCTTCCTCGTTGCTTTCGCGGCCGATGTGCCGCAACTCGCAGCCGTCGAAGGTGCCCTCCAGCTGGTTGTACAGGTCTCTGTAGGCGATCATGTTGTCGGCGATGGCGTCACAGGCCTTCATGGTTTGCTGCACGACGAGGTAGGAGTCGTAGATCATTAGGTGAGTGGCGCCGCAGTTCTTGGCCATCTGCATGCCATGGATTAGGGCTTCGTACTCAGCCTCGTTGTTGGAGGGTGTTGGGAAGTCCATCTGTAGCACGTACTTCAGCTTGTCGCCTTTGGGGGAGATGAGGATGACTCCTGCCCCGGCTGATCTGAACTTTTTGGAGCCGTCGAAGTACATTGTCCATGCGTTGGACAGGTCGGGGACATCTGGCAGCTAGGCCTCTATCCACTCGGTGGTGAATTCTGGGAGCACTTGGGCCTTGATTGACTTCGGGTGAGCGTATTTCAGCCCCCAGGGTCCTAGCTCGACGACCCACTTAGCGACTCGTCCTGTCGCGCATTGGTTGGTCAGGATGTCGGAGAGCCCGGAGGAGCTTACCACCGTGATCGGGTGCTCGGAGAAGTAATGGATTACTTTCCTTGAATCATGAAAACTCCGTAGGCCAGCTTCTGGTAGTGCGGGTAGCGCTGCTTGGACAGGGTCAGCACCTCGCTGAGGTAGTAGACGGGTCGCTGGACAGGGTGGCTGTGCCCTTCTTCTTCTCGTTCGACTACGAGTACCGTACTGACCACCCTGTTCGTGGCTGATACGTAGAGGTAGAGCGGCTCGTTCTCCAGCGGTGCCACCAGTACTGGGGAAGTCGTCAGGGTTTTCTTGAGCTGGTCGAACGCGTCCTGCGCTTCCTCGGTCCACTCAAACTTGTCTGTCTTTTTCATCAGTTGGCAGAAGGGCAGGGCCTTTCACCCAACTTACTAATGAACCGGCTGAGAGCTGCGACTCGGCCGGCTAGGCGTTGCACCTCGTGGAGCTTGGTTGGTGCTGGCATCGCGAGTATGTTTTGCACCTTCTCGGGGTTTGCTTCGATTCCTCTTGCAGAGACGAGGTACCCTAGCAGTTCCCGGCTGGCACGCCGAAGACGCACTTGTCTGGGTTCAGCTTGATCTCTGTACTCGTCGAGGGCGGCGAAGACCTTGCGGAGGTCGGTGATGAGGGTGTCCTCCTTGCGGGTGGTGATGACGATGTCGTCGACGTAGACTTGGACGATCTGCCCGATGAGCCCTTTGAGGCATGCTTGCATTGTGCGCTGGTACGTGGCACCAGCGTTCTTCAACCCGAAGGGCATCGTTGGTAGCAGAAAACGCCGTCGGGTGTGATGAATGCTGTCTTTCCTCATCGTCGACGTTCAGTCTGATCTGCTGGTAACCTGAGTAGTAGGCGTCCAGGAAGGATAGGCTCGCAGCCTGCGGTCGAGTCGATGATCTGGTATATCCGCGGGAGCGGGAAATGGTCCTTGGGGCAGCAGCATTTGTTGAGGCGGTGAAGTCGACGCACATGCGGAGTTTCTTCGTCTTCTTCTTCCACTAGGACTGGGTTGGCGACCCAGTCCGAGTCCTTGATCTCTCGATGAACTTGGCATTCAGCAGTCGATCGATTTCTCTGCTGATTTCGTCTCGCTTGGGCCCGGAAAAGCGTCGCATGGCCTATTTGACGGGTCTGGCGTCCTTGCGGACTTTAAGGAGTGCTCGGCGAGGTTCCTGGGTATTCCTGGCATGTCAGAGGGTTGCCATGCGAAGATTTCTAGTTCTCACGTAGAAACTCGACGAGCGCGCCTTCCTATGCGGGAGTCAGACTCGACGATACTTTGACCATCTTGCTGGCGTCAGTCGGTGGACCTGATGGGTCGTT
Organism: Poa pratensis; assembly: GCA_947311845.1. Classification (NCBI taxonomy): domain Eukaryota; kingdom Viridiplantae; phylum Streptophyta; class Magnoliopsida; order Poales; family Poaceae; genus Poa; species Poa pratensis. The sequence continues at coordinate 51,174,361 of CAMZMU010000074.1, forward strand.
GTGTCGTCAGCCTGCATTGAAGGCAGCGTCCTTGGCTGGTTTCTTGCGGGCTGGGAAGATGGTCTTGTCGTTGTCGACTTGCCATTGCCTCGAAGTGCTCTTCGACTCCGAAGAATCAGAGATCTTGCTGAACTCGCGGTCGCAGCTGTTGGAGTGGTCGAAGTCGCAGCACCGTGATGACGCCTTGGGTCAGGCATCTTGAGCATGTGGTAGGCGTGTGAGGTTACCGCCATGAATCTGGCAAAGGTTGGGCGCCCGAGTATCGCGTGGTACTGCGACTTCCAGTCGACTACCTCGAAGTCGATCGACTCCCTCTTGAAGTTTTCAGGTGTGCCGAAGATGACGTCGAGTGTGATCGTTCCCATGGACGTGACTACTTGCCCTGGTACTATGCCATGGAAGGTGGTCTCTGATGCCGCCAAGTTGTCGTTGGCCTGTTTATCCTTCTGAGGGTGTCGGCAAAGATGATGTTGATGCCACTGCCTCATCCATGAACACATTTTTCATGGTGTAATCTCGATCAGAGCTTCGACTACCAGGCAGCGTGCCCGGGTCGAGGTACTGCAGGCGGGGCTGTGGTATCTGCTCTGGAGAAGTGATTGGTGTCTCTGACCTCTCAGTAGTCTGGTACCGCGGGTGACAGGTGATGGCTTGGAAGACTTGGCGGGTGATGAGCTTATGAGCCCTGTTTGAGGGGCGCCCCTTCTGTATCATGTTGAGTTGTCCGCGTGCCGCTGGATATGCGTCATGGACCACTGGTGGGGCATCTTGCTGCGGCATGCTGCTGGAAAGGCTCCCCGCCGCCTGTGCTGGATTGGCGACTGCGGGTGTGGGTGCTGCCTGATGGCCAGCTGCGCGGCTGGCTCGCTGCGGGTCCTGAGTGACTATCTTCTGCATGGCTTCGTATATCTTGCGTGCCTTTTCGACAGTCCTTCAACAGGTGGTTGGTTCCCCACTTGCCCGTTTCCGGGTTCCTGAACATGTTGGTGTCTGCAGGGTTGTTCCATCTCTTCCGCTGGGCTTAGTGTGCGTTTCTGCCACTCGCGTTTATGGCCTCCATCGCTGCGGTAGCTGCTGCCGCCGCTTCGGTTGTACTGCCCCTGGCTGTATTGGCGACTCTGGTCACTGCCGCTTCGACT